>ML785484.1:799422-815855 GCA_009831015.1 Picea engelmannii
CATGAATTTCATGGGATGCATTTTCACTTTCAGGTGTCTTCTCTGTTACGAAATTTTTCAATACTTCCATGATCTCCCCTTTTAAACCCTCCATCATCTCTTATAGTTCATATTTTGTTACTATCTTCTTTTGTAAATCATTTGTGTCCCTACATGTTTCTTCACCTTCATCAAGAGTCCAAGTAGGATTGTTTGGAGGCTTATTTGGTGTAAAAGTTCCCTTTTTGGGTGGCATGTTGGTCAAGTATCACTTTTGAACCTTGATTTTGAGGTGGTTCTGCTAGACAATATTTCTTATGTTGTATCTCCCAAGTTTTGGCCCTTATGGGTATGAAACATTCTTTTATTTATTTCTCTCATATTTCTTCTCTGCAATGCCATGGATCTGATCAAAATTGGATGTGCCAAGTGGAATTTACAGTAACTTCCCCACAACTTGTCGATTTTTGGCCTTTCTAGGAGATCTCACTTGTATAGCGTTCCCCGCACAAAATAATTGATATAAATTCTGAAACTCACACCAGAAATACTACAGACTGTCCACGATCCAATGAAACCAGACCCACTCAATTTGGATACTCTAGGAAGAAGTTATGATTGTTTTACCTGGAACACCTTCTTGAGATTGGTCAATAGGACTAGTCAGATACCCTATCTTACACAGGGTGTATCTACAAATTTAAGATGACCCTGAAGCTGAAATTTCTACCATAGATACCTTACGAATTTATGTAAATATCCTCTAAATTTCAGGGTCTGAAATGTTACGGAAATATTTTTATTCTGCAATGACTCAGTTCAGGATGATTCTAGGACCCTATCTTGTACAGGCTGTATCTCCGAAATTATAAGGCCTCAGGAGCTGAATTTTGATCCCAACATACCTTGATCCATCTACTATATATCCTCCAAACCGTTCCTTCTGAAACATTGTATAAAAAAAATTATAGCGAAAATTCCAAGGTGTCTCAGATGTGGCAACGAAACCCCAAGACCTTGAGCTCTGATACCATATGTTAAGAACCAAATATCAATATAGCATAGAAAAACCTCAGAAAAAGTACTCAACGCCTTGAAAAAGAGATAATTTCATATAATAAGCCTCTTCAAGTGGGCAACCTCCTTTTACCCCACTTAAATGTTCAAGTATAAGATGATTCAAAATGAAAATGTCTCCTTGGTATATATAGGAGACAAGGAGGTATAATTAAAAATAATGGCCTAAAGCCGACATAAATAAAATAACATTACTAATATAATATGCACCAATTAAGGGGTAATGAGCCAATATTAGGGCTTAACATTGTGTGTCCACTATATGATTAGTGGATTCTTGTTCCATTTAGTCAGGGTTGATCTCTGCTAGTTTCAACTATTCTGTGATCTTCGAGGTGTCCAATAATTGTGGAAAATATGGGCAGAGGAGGTCGAAATTGAACACTGGGTGAAAGCCAAGGAATGTGGGAGTGTTGATCTCAAAAGAATTGTCACCCACATACTTGGTGATAATGTAAGTCCCATAGTGAAGTGCATAAAACTTCCAATGGGACCTTGTAGGGAGTTATTTCTACAAATGTAACCAGACCATGTCTCCCACCTGAAACTTGTTTGGTACCCGATGTTGATCATGGTGTTGCCTATACTTAGCATTGGATTTATACAAAATCTCATGGACCTGTTGGTGGATGTGCTGAATCTATTCATTGAATCTGGTGCCTTTTTCGAATAGAACTGAACATGGGAAGAATCCTTCCATGTGGTTGCAAGAGTTAGTGCAACATCAATGGGACCCAAGGGTTGGAATCCCAGCCCCACTTGAAAGGGTATATGACCATTGGAACTATGGAGAGACCTGTTGTAGTTTTGTTGAACATAGGGAAGAATATCATCCCATGTACACAAATGATTAGAGTTATACATGCACAGGATGTGCATAATTATATGATTGATGACCTCTATTTGGCCATTGGTTTGAGGGTGGAAGGCAGTGGATTTAGTGAGCTTGGTGTCCAATAGTGACTAGAAAAATCTGCTAAGGAACCTACTGCCCCAATCAAATATGATGGTTTGTGGTATCCCAAAATGGACCCCTCATTCGAAGAAGAGATTCATAGTATCTGTCATTGTGATGCTCTTCTTGTGAGAAGTGAGAATGACCATCTTTAAAAATCGATCAACCACCACAAATACACAATCATTTCCTTTCTTGGTGGACAGAAGTCCAGACATGAAATCCATCGAGATGGATTCCCAAGGTCTTTCGAGAATAGGAAGAGGGGTGTATAAGAATTTCTTCTTGATGGTTGGCTTGACAATGGCACATTCAGTTCATAATATAATATACTTTTTGATTTCCTGTTGATTTTTTTTCTAATAAAAATGTTTATGTAGAATGGCCAAAATTTTATCCACACCAAAATTTCTTGCCATCCAACCATAGTGAGCCGCCCAAATAAGATTTGCATGCTCTCTTGCAGGGACACATAGATGGCCTAGATGGCATAACAGTCTGTCATGAATGTGAAAATTGGTGACATTTGTTCATGTACCCAAGAATGATAGGTGGTGGTGAACTCTGGATCTTGTTGATAAAGTTGAGGCCACTCAGATGCCTCATTCCCACGGGAATGGAGAACAATGATGAGTGCAGCCACGGAAGGTCGAATGAGGTAGTCATTGACATGATTTTTGCTCCCTGTATTATACTTGATGCTGAGATGGAACTGTTGCAGGTAGGTGGACCACTTTTGATGGAGGTAGTTATTCAACTTCACCTATGTTTGTATGAATTGCAGAGGTTTGTGATCAGTGTTGATAATTGTCTCCTTTACTAGAATGTAATGTTTCCATTGATGACAGGATTGTAGAATGGAATACATTTCCTTGTCATAGGTCGTTTATTTATTGACAATATCTGAGAGTGTCTCACTATGGTATGCTACCATATGATCGTGTTGAGTGAGAACTACACCTACAACATAGTTGAATGCATCAGTCTCAATATCAAATAGTTGTTGTAGATCAGGTAAGGAGAGTATGGGGGCTGAGCACAAGAAATTCTTTAGATCATCAAATGATTGTTGTTGTGCCTTCCCCCACATGAACTTTACCCTGCTACCACCCTTGTCACTTGGTTGAGGGCCCATGCAATATGGGTGAATTCCAACACGAACCATCGGTAGATATTGGCAAGTCCCAAGAATCTCTAAAGCTCAGTTAGTGTGGTCGGAGCTGGCCAATCATGGATGAATTGGTTCTTAGTTGGATCCACATGTACCCCATTCTCATCAACAATGTAGCCCAAGTATTGGACCTTGTTCATGCAAAAGGAACATTTTTCCAAGTTGGCATATAGCTTGTGTTGTCGCAGAGTTCTCAAAACATGTTGAATATGTTGCATGTCTCCTCCCACGTTATGATAAAGATGAGGATGTCATCCAAATATACCACCACAAAATAGTTGGTGAAGGTTCTCAATACATCATCCATCAACCTCATGAAAGTGGTTGGTTCATTTATTAAGCCAAAGGGCATGACCAACCATTTGAAGAGACCTTATTTATATTTGAAAGTTTTCATCCATATATCAGTTGGTTCAATGGGCACCTGGTGGTAGCTAGACTTTAGGTCAATCTTACTGAAGAACTTTTCCCCCTTGAGTTGGTCAAGAAGGTCATCAATTCAGGGAATTAGGTACCGGTTCCTGACTGTAATTTTTTTTAATGCTCTGTAATCAATGTAGAGCTACCGGTCTCGTATTTCTTCTGCACTAGTACAATCGAGATTTCGCAAGGGGAGGATTTGGGTCTGATGTGCCGCATTTGAAGAAACTCTTGGATCTGACGCTTGATTTCTTCATTTTCCATTAGCAAGTGACAATAGTCGGGTCCATTAGGAAGAGGTGCACTGGGGGTTAGATCGATTGGATGCTTGAATTGGTAGTGTGTCGGTACCCTGGTGGGTGAGGAGAAGATGTGTCTGTAATATTCCATGGTCCCATCTACTTTCTTCTATTGTAAAGAGAGGCTCTATGTAGAGGCCACGGATGTGGCGAAAACATTATACTTCCTATGAGCATGAATCACAAAGAAGATGAACTTCCAAGTCTGTGAAATGACCTTACTTCAATGCTTAGCAGAGATTAAAGAAGTAGCGGTAAGAAACGCTACATTTGTTATCCTGTACAATTGTCTACCAAAAGTAATAACAACACTACAGAGACTAGAATCATACACAACATTTTTCTTCCACAAATATGGTTGTATGAAAAGAACATCACAAACTTCAAGGGGAGAAGCATCACAATACCTATCCTTTGAAGGGATTTATTCCGTAGGGAATATGACACTGTCGGCTAACATGAAGATCTCTTCCTTGGAAAATCCATCTGATGGTGTAGGGATGCAGGTGTGGTGTCATCAATAGGTCTAGCCTCTTGATGACCTCTGTTGATATAAGGTTCTTTTGAATTTTGCTATCGAAAATGAAATGAAGTGGATCCCCCTTTACCCACATCTGTGAGTGAAAGAGGCATTCCCCTTACTTTAGTTATTTTGGTTCTCTTGGATGGACTTTGGTGGTGGTAACAATGGCACTGGGTTCAGCATTGATAATCCACTTCCCTCCTTCTAGATTTTATTCAGAGTTGGAATCTTCCTCTGACTCATAAGCTTTCCTCTTGGCCACTAGTGACTGCTTGGAGTGACATTCTTCGGTGTTGTGCCAAGGGATTTTATGGTATTCATGCCATTTTCCTGTGTCCTTCTTAGACTTATCATTACCCTTCTTATGTTTCGTCTTGGACTGGTTGTCCTGAGAGTGGCCATATTTTCTCTGTGCCTTGTTTTGTGGGTTGGGGTCACCTTTTCCCTACTTTGACTATGAGGAGTTTGCAGATCCAAACTCTTGCCTCTTCTTCTTAAATTTATGCTTGATTTTGCAGCATATCTATAAGACATACCCAATGATGTGATGTCTATAAACTCCATTTCTCTTTGAATGTATATATGCATACAACCGTGATATTTGAGCACCAGATGTCATTCAGAGTCTTTGATACACAATTTGGGGCAAAGGGTATGGAAAATATTGGTGAAATATGTTACTGTCTGGTCCCTTTCCTAATGCAGGGTGGTCCATATTGTGTACTGGTCCTCATAGCTTCCAACATGGTAGTATTGTTCTTTAATGTCATCCCTGAAGGAATCCCATGTGGGGGTGACTGAAAATATTGTAGATTCCTCTATGGCCCTTTTCGCAGAGTAAGTATCCCACCAGTCCTTAACATCGGGGACAACCTTGAGGAGTGCAAAAGTAATATTTTCCCTATCAAACAAATTGTGGACCAAAAAATACCCTTTGATCAGATTCAACCATTTATCTACAACATCTACATCTACCATTCCTTCAAAAAATTTAATATCAAAATTTACCTATACCGTGAAAGGGGTTGCATGGTCGCTTGATGAAGATGTGTCTCCTATTGGCAACCGTCGAAAGATCTATGCAAAGTTGTCCATCATTTCATTCCCTTTTCACCATAGGTCTTCCTCGAGCAACATTTTAAAAGGATATCCTACTCCATCATATTTATTTTCGGATCCCATGGGTTGTTGTCGATATCAGTGCGACTAATCTTGCAAAGGCTCGACTAGTTTGAGTTCAAACTTCTTGTACCCAGATCTTGTCGGGGACATGCACGAAGAAAAATAAATGAAGAGAAGACCAATCTAATGCCACTAATCTGGATTTTTGAGTGGAACAAAATGAATAACATAATAAATACAATAACATAGAAATACAAAGAACAACAACAAATATCCAATGAATAACAACTTCTATTAAATAAATAAAATAGGCTAAAATTGTAAAACTACAGAACTTAAAAGCACTTGCTCGGATGGTGGTAGCTATCTCTTAAAAGACATGTGGCTACTATGCCCATCCATATGAGAATAATGACTAAAATGAGTCTCGAGAAGCATTTTTAACATTACTCATGAATTCCAAAACCCTAGACTTCCAAAAACCTAACCCTAGGGGATGAAACGCCAAAAGTTATGTGGGTCACGATGTGTAAGTTGGTACCTCAACTTCTCGGGGTCATAAATTTTGCATACATCCTCCGTTTTAGGCATGTGATAACCCATTGGAAAGTTACTTTTGATAAATACACATTATTCCATCAAAATATGATTATGTCTAAAGTTTGACCGTGGAAATCCAAAAAAACCTTGTTTAGGGCCCCAAAATGACCCTAGAAGTACAAAAAGATGTGTTGACATGAAAAATTCCAAAATAAGCCAGTTGGATTAGGTGGGTGGCCACCAATCTCCACCTGGAAAATGTGTAGGGCTTCAGACAACCCCGAAAGTGTAGAATGCACAATTATAAAGAATTTCAAAAGAATGTGCTGAACTAAAAATTATTAAGAGGAGCCAGTTGGAATAGGTGGGTGGCCACCAATATCCACCTAGATGAATGAATATGTTAGGTTTTATTTGTAGTGCACACTAGTATAATCATGCAAAATATATGTCATTGAATGAATATATCTAATGACTATGATGGTATAATATGCACTAAAATAAAAGAGAAGTGAAAAGAACATCCCTAACCCCTTCCATGACTGCATACATCTACGTCCTACAGTCACCCATAAACCATCTCAAGTGAGATTGCGATGTGTACTTTGTGCACGGTGTAGCCTTCTGGTTTACCAGAAGGGCCGATGGTAAAAAGGGTTTTGTTGGAGAACTAAGGTAGAACCCAAGTCAGCCCATACATCCAACAAATGGTTTTGTTTCCATATGGAACTCGGAAGAATAGTCGGGAAGGGTTTTGATGAAGAAGATACAATGGTAAAAAGTGATGTTTAGGCCATGAAATCCTTCGAAGAAAGAGGTTGAAATATGGTTGGATACAAAGAAGATAGATTTCACATAGAAAGATAATAAGGGTTCCCGATATACATTGTTCCAGTACATATAGATGTATGTGTTTATTGATTTGCATGAAGCCTATTATTGTTACTTTCCAGAGTTATTACAGGAATGGTTATTAAGGTTGAAGGATACCCATCCGATTAATCAGATTAGGAGAATAGAATGGACTATTGAGAACATTGTGAGACTGGAAAGGGTTAATAATAAATTCATGTGCGCAGTGGATTTCTGGTTCGATAACATTATTCTAGGCTTTATTATAGAATTTGCAGTGAACACAACAAAGTCATATACTATTGTAGTGGAGGATTTATTGAAGGGACCCAAAAGGAGGTACATCAGGTCTCTTTACACATCAATTAATATCTTACTATATGATAAAGGTGTGATGACCATGGAATCAAACAACTAGACCACTCTGCGTGCATGGGGGAGCTAGGGGAAGCACTAAGGAAGATCTGAGAGATGGAGAAGGCTCTGGAGAGTAAACATAAGAAGTAAGAAATGGAATCCATCATGATGGATGATTAAAAAACCAGAGAGATCATATAGAAAGTAGGTGTGACGCACAATAGATGAACCTACCAATATAAGATGAATAGAAAAAATAGCGTAGTAGTTGAGCAAGAGGGCTTGGACAATGATGAGAAAGGGGTAGAGGATCTCCGCACAACAAGGAAGATTGAGGATATTGTTTGTGTCACATATGAGAGGAAAATGATAGGTCATGGGTCTGGCACAAAAGAAGGCTCTCCATTCCATATCTAAATTAGTGTGGAACCCACAACCCCATGTGTGACTAATACATCTAAAGAAGAAAGACCAATCAACCATGAAGTGATTAGTGGTAGAATAATTTGTGTATGAGGGTATAATTCATGTAGAAGTAATTCAACAAGAAACAATCAATCTTCTACACCGCGCAAAGGTGGTAGCATAGAAAAATTTACAATGGCAGGTCAAGATCCCACTATTAGGTTACCCAAGTTCCATGGATAGGGGTTGGAGGACCCAAAGAAGCATATTTTCATCTGTGAAAATATTTGGGCAGGCAAGAAGATTACAGATGAAGATACTAAGGTTGCGTAGTTAGAAATTACATTCAAATACTGGGCACTAGACTCGTACATGGGTCTCATAGTAAATAACCCATCAATAGCACCTACAACTTCCATGTAAGTGAAAAGGTAGTTGATAAATGAATTTTAGAAGCCAAACTCGAAGGATCAGTTTATGAATGAAATGATAGAGATTAAGAAGAAACAAGGAGAATTATTTTGGGAGGTGGACCAGAAGTTCAAGAGAATAAAAGTAAGTTAAAATACCTTATTATTGATATGCATCATAGAAACTTGTTTGTGAATTATCTATTTCCACACTTGAAGTATCCTTTGAGACAATATAAATTTCAAAGCCAAGATGAGGCTCTGCAAGAAGATTTACAATCAGAGGAAAATCAGTACAAGCATATGGACCCAGTTGTTGAAGAACTTAGACACGATCTGAAGAACTTGACATTCCACTTGAATCAGAATAAAGGAAAGGACAAAAGAGATTATGTCTAGTGTACAATGTGAAGGACGTAAATCCATCAAAAGAATGAGTGTCCATTATTCGCACAGTCTATTGGAGTGGGTATGCCCAACCCTGTATATTCAGGAGGACCATGGTTTGATATTTTAAAAACACATGGACATGATCCTTATCATTTTCCCCCTGATGCGAAAGTATCAGACAATACCAAAGAGAACATTTTGTAATTTTTGCAAGTTGGTTAGACACAAAGATGATGTAGAGGACCGATAGTTTGTCACCACTTTTCGAAACCAGGGCACTGTACAAGAGACTACCCACAACCACCTGCAACATGTATGCATTTTAACACAGTAGACCATGAGAGAGAACATTGTCTGACACTTTTGGTGAAGATACAGGACAAGAGGAACCAGACCAACCCGAATGTGCAATGGACTAGGGTGGAAAACAAATAAGAGGATGGGAATAATATTAACATAGTTACTAGAGGTGGATATAAGACAGGAGAATATGCAGCCAAGAAGGAATAGGAAAAATACCAATGGGTCGAGAAGAATACAACACCCGAACAGAAGTTTGATGCACACAAAGAAAAGGATATATTTAAAGAGGCTATGCAAGAGATTTGGAAGAAAAACATTGCATCTACATCAGGAATGAAGCCAGTATATGAGATACCAGTGTATAGCATGCCTCCACTATTTGATTAGACCAAAAAAGAGGATCCTTCAGAGAAAGTGAGTAACTTAAGAAACTTTTTGGGATCTTGTGTAAAGTTGTTGAATGATAGCGACTCTTTACAAATATTAAAAAAATGGTTAGAAAAGTGCCATCCTATGGAAGAATGGGTAAATAAAGTGAATCAAGTCCAGAAGAAAAGAAGAACAATCAGAGAATTCAGATTGAATGCAAACATATGAGATTTCAATATGGGGGATATCATACTAGACTTAGGATCTGAAGTCAATGTTCTACCAAAGAAGACCTAGGAAGCAATGGGATAACCTAAATTGGGGTACTCACCTATTCAGTTAATGTTATCTAATCAACACAGAGTAGTGCCAATTGGAATATTGAAATTAATTCCATTAGATCTAGATGGTGTGCGCACCATGGTCGATTTCTAATTCATTGACATAGTAAATAATACTTCGCCATATCCAGATTTGTTGGGCCTGGATTGGGATTTTGATAATAAAGATATTATCAATTTAAAGAAAAGGAACATGATATTTGAATCTATAGAATACAAATTTATTGTGCCATTGGATCCCTCAGAAGGAGGAAGGTATATGGAGCCTGTGATAGATAATATTCTTAAAAAATATGTGAATCAACTATACATATCTACCTTGCATGAAGAATATTATATCAACCCAATTATGGATGGAATGCTCAGTTGGAGGAGTATTAGTTCTTTGCCTCAGAATCTAACACGGGAATAGAAAAATGGCATAAACAACTACATGAATTATCCACCAGAAGATGTGCCAGAATGATGCACGCATTGAGATGGATTGGTTCAGAGGTAAGAGATCCCCCTACTTTTTATGGTATGAATTACTTAGAAGAGATTTTATGAAGCTCGAATTAGAAGTAATAGAAAATCATAGATTACCAATATTAGATATTTCTTTGAAAGCTACACTTTCCCTTTAGTGGGGTACACACAAGGAGAATATCAACAATTGGTTTCAATGCAAGAGGTTACTGAGCATCATATTCAGCACAGAACATGAGAAAACATATTAGGAGAAATATGATGGAATTGGAAAACCTAAAGAACATGTAGATAGGTACATGGTTTAATGGAGATTAGTACCACTATAAGAATGGCCACATCATTTTATTTACACAATAGAAGGAATTCCAAAGAACAGGTATACAAAACAGGAACATCATAGATAAACTACAAAATAGGAAGAGATACAACAAATTTTTGTAATTACATTTTCTTTTGAGCATGAAAGTTCAAAGATTGATACAGCGTTGAAGGTGGTAAGAGAAAAAATATTTGAAGAACCATAATTTGAAATAATTCCAACATATCAGAAGCATAATATACAGAAAGTGAAGCAATTGCTACAATGCTATCACATCGCACAAGAAGAAGATCCCACAAAGGATAACCCGCGCAATATCCAGATATCAGAAGTTGAAGGAGAAAGGGAAACATAAGGTCCAAAGATTGATTCAAAAGATTATGTTGCACCATTAACGATCAACAAGGTAAACATTAGAACTACATAAAACCCAAAGATTTCCAACATTAGAGATTATTGGGATAATCAAACAGTAGAAAGAATCACATAGTTACTTCGCTAGTACAATGACTTATTCCCAGTGACATTTTTAGAAATGAAGGGATTAGTAGGAGAACTAGGAGAGATGAATATCTATTTCAAGCCAAAATCTAGACCTATAAGATAGATACCTTACATATTGAATCCAATATACAAAGAGAAAGTGAAGGCAGAAATTGACAAGATGATGGAAGCTGGTGTTATAGAACTTGTGTAAGAATAAGAATGGATCAGTCCTGTGGATTCGTTGTGCAACGCCCCTTGTTCGTGCCATTTAGACAAAACGTATTTAAACTATGAATTCATCCTCAGTGGTGCTCCGAGTTGCTTCCTGTGTTTTCTGTCCACCACACACAATGATTTTAAAATGAATACTATTGCTCGCTTAGCCTTTATCCTCTCAAGTTCAGTTACCGAGTCATTTGTTTCTATTGTTTTTGTGAATTGACTCCATAGCCCGAGGTCTTGCCATCTTACGCCAATGAAACCAGAACTTATTTCGCAATGGTGTTAAATATATCCAAGATATTTAAATCCATATCTCACGCTAAGACCGTGTCTCCCGAGAGAGCCCTCTCCAGATCCGAAAGGCTAGTTTTGAGTCTCAAAGTTGGTTGAAACATACACCTTCATCGTATGTTTACCAGCCAGACATATTTACGAAGTGCTAACACCACAGATATAAATTCAGTGTGAAAATAAGTGAAGATACTACACATAGGATAAATATGACACAAGAAGATACCAATGCACCAAATATGGATCACAGTCAAAAAATAAAGTGCACTAGAAAAAAAAATAGTTGGGAAACGAAAAAACTTGTCAACGGAAAAAAGAAGGCGTGAAACAAACATTTATGAAAATCGAGGAAGTGTACCTAGAAATATTTGGAGCATTTATGATAACACTTTAGAATCCAAATTAGGGTTTGAAAAGACACATTATGAATTTAAGTGAACACGGAGTTAAGCAACGAGAAGTGAAGAACATACAAGTGATTTAGTAGGAAGAAAATGATATTTCCAACTCAAACCCATTTATATTCCAACATAATGGTTCCACCCAAAGTCGGAAAACCAAGCCATGTGTCGAGGAGAACCCATAGAAATAATAGGTCATCACCGAAGCCAACAATGGACGTTGAAAACCCTATGCAGACGGAGGGAGTGGTGGATGTCGACACCATTCCTTCCCCATAATCGATGATCCCTACATTGTTCGAATATAAAATAGAACTGATGCATATTGACCCACTAAACACATCAGTAGAGCCAAACCTGATGTAGGAAACAGTTTTTCCCACAGAGGAAGCACATGAGGAAAGGACTGAGTCCGACGAGCCAAGGACTCAAGATGGCACAAAACCAACATAGTAGGAGAAAACACCAATAGCAGAGAACACGGTGCAACAAGACTCTAGTGGAGAAGAAGAGGAGAAAGAGCACACGTATCAGGAAGCAGGGCCCTCAAGTGCACCAGTAAAGGGAAAATGGAAACAATCGATCCAAAGATACTCATGTAAGCAACCATAAGTAACCATTTTTCTATCGCACATACCAACATGCATAAATATTGTCACAGACTTACTTGGATGTGTAAAAAAACTGTGCTATTCAAACCATTATGTTAGGAACACAGATAAATTCCCTAAGTTCCCGCAATAGTAATACTTAGAAATAAGATGAGTCAGAGCGACAAGAGAACCCATAATGGAACCTAAATAGTGGATACAGGGGTTAGAAAACTCAAGTATCATGAACCTGTTGGAGATCCCACACTTTGTCAGGGGAAAGGATGTAAATAATTGTGTCAAGCAGTTACTGGCAGTCATGCATGGAGGTATTTTGTGGTCATAAACATAAGTTCAAATAGAATTTTATTTGATAACAAGGATAATAGATCTTCCCACCAATGGTGAGCCACCTGTGCAGTACCTAGATGAAAATACCAACGAGAAACACTTGACAGAAGAGATGAATTATACATATTATATGGAGAGAGGATCTAGATGGATCATCATCAATAGGATCAGTGAACCAACTAAAAGACTAGCAACCAAACTGATGACCTGTAAATTCTTGAGGAAGTGTCGCAAGGAGGAAGTATCAGTAGGCGTAATAGCAGTAGTTGTGAAGTGCATAAAGAGAAATGTATTAATTTGGAGCCTATATTTTCTTAAACTATTCTTGGAGGATTACAAAGATTCCCAAGACATAGGGAGAAAACTCCATTACTCATAGCTTATCATATTGATTTCATTGGTGGGTTGGAAGCACCCTAAATACACCATGTTTTGTCAGATAACTGGAAGGTGTCATGCAACGCAGTATGAATCAATATGGAACACAATGGTCACAAATGAAAGACAATCAAATACCAACATATTCAAGACATACTTTGAAAAAATCCAAGAAACAGTGGTGGAAACTTGGAGGATCCCACCGGAGGTGGTGGAGGAGTACAAAATAATAGGAAAATTTAAAGCATCACAAAATAATATGTGGATCCAAGCCAAAATGGATCCATAGAAGGAGTGGCTACATATGAGATACTATGTCACAATGTAATAATTCCAAAGGGCAATAAAACACTGGAAAGAATAATGGAATATTCTAATCGAGCAATCAACGCACAAGCAACCAAAGAAGGACAACCAACCAACAAAGGACAAGTAGAAGAAGGCTCATGATGAACAAAAAGTACCCCAACAACAAATACAAGAGTAGTAGTAGGGAACACAAAGCCAACAGAGGGGAGCACAAAAAAACAAAAAAAGACTATTCTTAAGTTGGTCACATAACAGAAGGACCATGCAACTATAATTAATGGCATGACACAAAAAGAGGATAGAATCCTTCCACAAGAGGGACAGGCAGGAGGGGATATACTAGATACCCCAGGAACAACAGAGCCAACACAATCAAGGCCACCAAAGAGAATGATTGTATAGACATGTGGAGTGCACAAGAAAATCAAAGCGCACAAGGAAGTCCCAGAATACACCATAACAAAGGACGATGAAGAACTAGTCTTGGAGAGAGTAAATAACCGTGCCACGGAAGAATATGACAAGGCATAAAAACAAAGAGAAGGGATAATGAAATAACATACAGAGTTCAGGAAGGTATTAGAGTAGATACAGATTACCAAGGAATAGACTGAAGATGCAACACAACAACAAAAAATCCAGAGCGAGGAAGAAACATTGCAGTTAACAACATTGGCTAGTAAGACTTTTAACCTGACTAAAGACATGTTGAGAATAAATGAGGATTTGGCATAGACACAACTCAAGGATGTTGAATAGATAGAGTTGGTATTGGTGAGGATACCAACAAAAGCATTATATAAGTTACATATGAGTTTAGCGTAAGAGGTTCAAACCAGGGTGAGGATGGATGCTACAAACCTAGAGACAACCAAGGAATCTAAGGAAGTGTTGGAGACAATTCTTACATAAGTTAGATTGTAAAAAGATGAAGAAAAACAACACATGGATATATTGGATAAAATACTTGAAGTAGTCTTCCAAACAATACTGGACAACACACTCGCAGGAGAAATCAACGTAGATGAAAAACTATATAAACTAGCAGGGACAATGGAGGAGTACAAATAATAGATAGTAGAGTTGTTTGGAAATATAACAGCAACCACACCTCCAGAAGTTACATTAGAAAGAGAACAACATGAAATAGAACAATCATATTTTCTAGATATTTGCACTGGAAGTCAAGGAAATAGAAAAAATTTACAAGTGGACAATGCAAATATGAAAAATCCTAGAAGAAGATGAGAAGATCCATAAGCTGGATTAGAAAGAATAAAAATTGAATGCAGTAGTTCAAGACCTAAAGCAGAGGAAGAAGACAATGCCCATCTCAGAGAGACTGAGGGTCGTGCAGGAGATGAAAAATATGCAAGTAGAAGAAAAGGAAATCCAGGAGGAATGACATATTAGACAGGCTCATTTGGATCCCCTGTAGGAACAAGAAGAACATATGATAATTGCGCTAGAAATAGAGAAAGCTAGAATGGAGAAGACACAATCAAAAGGCATACAGGTGATGAAGGAGCATGTCACAAAACATGTCATGGAAACCTTGATCGAGAAAAGTTTGTAATCCAAGAAGAAAGTGGATGCATTGGCAAATTTGTTCCCAGAGTTGGAAAAATCAGTGCAAAAGGCACACATAACCTGAGTGTCTTAGGACAAGAAACATGTTAGTTTTAGGGGCCTATTGGAGTAGGAAATTTTGGGAGTTAAGCGTAATAAGTGAGGTAGAATGGACCAAAGGAAATAGTGCACGCCAAAAACGAAGGTAGACCAGCGTGACAAACGAGAAAGGAAGTAGTGTGCGAGGAAAGAAGGAAGATCAGCAAAAGGAACAGTTGGATCGAAGACCAACTACACAGAAGGAAATTAGAAAGTGGACAAGTTGAGTCCACTTAGAGCTAGGGTTTTTGAGTCATAATGTAAGGTATTTTTCCCATTTGTAGTATAAATAGAAGATGTATAGGGTAGACTGAGGTGTCACCTTTTAGATAAAATAACTTGCTTTTGGAGAACACTTTTGAGTCTTGAATCTTTGTTATGATCAATTTTTGGTCGTATAGATGAGGAGCTAATGGAGTCAGATTGGAGATATAATTGAGGGTCGGATCACAAGATATGGAGCTTCTTGTGACGTTGGTAAACCTCACATGCACCATTCATAACTTATGATGTAATGCACACAATGTTATTTTTATGAAGAATAAGAATTAAGCAGAAGATCTTTGTGGATTCATCCTAGGGGCATGAACCACAGTAAAAATGTTGTCTTTTTGTGTCATGTGTTCTTTTTATATTCTTTATAATGAATCAATGGTTACATGAATGCATATGTTAGGGTTTATTTGCAACATGCACTAGTATAATCATGCACAATATATGTCATTGAATGAATTAAATGGTATATATAATGACTGTGATGGTAGAATATGCATTAAAATAGAATATAAGTAGAAATAAAATCCCCAAATCCTTCCATGAATGCAAAAATATGCATCATGCAGTTACCCATAAGCCATCTTGGGTGAGACTGTGTTGTGCACTCTGTGCACGGTGTATCCTTATGGTTTACCAGAAGGGTCGATGGTGAAAAGGGTTTTATTGGAGAACTAAGGTAGAACCTGGGCCATCCCATACATCCAACATAGGTCTAACCCAAAGTGAAACTGAGACATGTGAGGTGAAGTGAGTCAAAGAGAATGCATCATTGGATTTAGCATAACCATGTACAGATTCATACATCAATACATAAAAATACATTCATAGACAATGATTAAATTCTAAATGCACATGAAAAAAGTAATTTCACAACATATAAACCATAGATCCACACATACTAAAACATAATTCCAGGTCCCTAACAATATTTTATATTGGCAGCATCTCAAAACAAACATACATTGAGTGCATCTCTTATACACTAGCTTACACAACATAATCCCTTCTTAGATACTGTTAAGAACCAAACATCAATATAGGATAGAAAAACCTCAGGAAAAGTACTCAACGCCTTGAAAAAGAGATAATTTCAGATAATAAGCCTCTTCGAGGGGGCAACCTCCTTTTACCCCACTTAAATGTTCAAGTACAAGATGA
>ML785484.1:820786-855053 GCA_009831015.1 Picea engelmannii
ATGGCCTAAAGACGACATAAATAAAATAACATTACTAATCTAAATTACAACTAATGGCCTAAATCCGACATAAATAAAATAACATTACTAATCTAATATGCCCCAATTAAGTGGTAATGAGCCAATATTAGGGCTTAACAGATACTCGTTCCAGACTCTACCTTACTGCGCAATCACAATAGCATTAACAATTCCTTACAATATCTTACCAATATCGATTCATTAACACCAATGATAATAATAACCCATAGTAACCCTTTTCCCATTACATAGCTCCATATTTATAATTTTTCCTTGGCGCTTCTTGAATTCTTGATTTTCTTTCCTTTCCACCTTTTTCTTTGCATGCGCTTGAAGCTCTTGGCTCTTTACACTACTCCTCCAACTAGTGCATGATTATTTTTTGCTATTTTCACTACTGGCCCACTTTCAGTTAGCTTTCCTCTTGTCTAAGTGTTTCCCACCACTTCAAATCTTTCATTGACATGTTGCACTTTTGACAAAACTTTGGCATTTCCCAAAACTAGGAACTCCTCAAAAAAGGAGGGCCCGAAAATGTATTTGGGGTTTTTTCCTAAAGTGCAACTGACTCATCTAGTGTTATTACTCTTTGAATTTAGGACTCAATTGAATTTTTCCTGAACTGATACTGTCCTTCTTGGCGTTAGTCCTCTGGAAGCTTTGTACTTAGTTTGATATTTTCTAAAGTGACACTGGACCTTTTCAAGATAGTCTTATGGAAGAGATTTGAACTCAGTTGTCTTTCCCATATGCTTCGTCCTAACTATCAATTGTACCCCCTAGATGTTTATTGTGAGTTGGTATCCATAATTTATTTTCTTAGGTATCTTAGAGGTGACTGCGGGAGGTTTCCCATAGTAATAAGGAAAACATCGTATCACACTTTTTAGTACTACTGGAAGGTTCCCTACAAAGTGAGGGTACTGGCACTGGATAAGTTTGGTTAGTGCAGGTAAGGATAACTAATTCTCACCCCTTCATTCATCGGTCTTGATATTTGATCAACCGTTATCGGTACTCAGAAGGTTCCTTTATACTTTTTCATTGTTTTGTACTGAGGACCTCATCCACATAGGATGAAGTTTTGAAGACGTTGTTTGTATATGATGTTTCTCTTAGGAATTTTTAGTGGATTGCTTCTGTGTGTAGTTATCATTAGGTTGTGTCTGTATCACCTTTTTTGGATCATTGATTTAGGGTGGTCAACCAACCTTTTCGATTTTCAAGAAGGACCTTTGATATTTCTCTTGAAAGTGTGGATTCGCATTCTAGAAGATGTGGTTTTTTATACCACTAGTTCACCAAAGTCATTGTGTGAGAATTTTTAATATGTGAACAATCCTGCAAAGGACAGACCTGTGCATAAGAACATCATGGCCAAATTTATTGAGGATACCAGCCAAGGTACCCCTTATGATGGGGGTTCTTTTCTTTTATGTTATTTGGAAACGTTGGTGCCCCCTTGATGGAGACTTTGAAAATTTCTAGGTTGAATGTTGGGCTACCGGTTTGTTTGTAGACCACTCTGAATATCCTGAATGAACTTGATGCTCCTTAGATAAGCACTTTATGTCATGAGAATTGTATGGAAATTCATCCTTTACCTTCTTCATCCACAAAGTATACTCCTTCTCTGTATCCCTCTTCTCATGAAAGTATGGCTACTAGTAACCAAAAGTATAGAAGAAATAGGAAGAGGAAGAGTGAGATGAATAAGTCACCAACCTCTGTGAGTCATGTTGGAGACTTGCGCCTAGCCTCTACAAGTCATGCTTGGGGGAAGCAACCATCCATTGCAATTCATGATGGGAGCGAACGTATAATCATTGTGAGTCATACTGGAATTAAGTCACCAACCTTTGTGATTCATGTTGGACACTTGTGCCCATCCTCTATAAGTCATACTAGGGAAAAGCAACTAGCCACTGCATGTCATGCTAGGAGGGAAAGTCCAACACTTCTTGTCATACTGGAATTATTCCGCCAACCTCTTCTAGTCATGTTGTACTTATGTCAACAACCTCTATGAGACATGTTGAAGAGAAGAAACCAATCTCTTCTAGTCATGTTAGGAGCATGAAACCAACCATTTCTAGTCATGTTGGAGTTATGTACACAACCTCTATGAGTCTTGTTGAATAAAATAAACCAACCATTGCAAGTCAGGGTGGGGGAATGAGCCTATTCATTTCTACTCATACTGGAAAAATGGCATCAACCTTTGCAAGTCAATTTGGATATCAACACCTATCCACTACAAGTCATGCTAGGGGAAACCCATTGGCCATTGCAAGTCATGTTGGGGGGCGCATTGATACTATTGAGAAACCTAGATGTATAGGATGTAAGCCCAAGTTCCCTTTTAATTTTTGTAAAGGATATCACCTTACTCATTTTTTCCCTGCTATTTTCATTATACAAAAATCATGGTCCTTATCTGAAATCCCTTCTAGTTTTGAGTCAAGTTTAGTTTCCCAAATGTCTATTCAATCTTTGGTTGATGAAGTGATTGTGACGATGCAATATTTGAATGGTACCACTCTCATTTTGGGGGGTGATTCATCTCTTGATCATGTTGTCCACATCCTATTAAACCAATAATTGAGGAAGTGGTCATGCGGATGCAATATTTGGTCGATTTCACTCTTCTCTTGGAGAGTGATGGGTTTACCAAAGTGGTATTAATGATGCAATATTTGGTTAATCCCACTCTTCTTTCGAATAGTGATGCATATTTTGAATGTTTCTTTAGCATTTCATATTCAATATATTTTGAACAAGATTTCAATACACTCTCTTTTATTCCACTCCCTCCAAGTCCTGGGATGGTTTCCTTTGATTGGAACGATCTTGTTGAGTCTCTTCTTCCTTCTTATGCACCTTTCCAGATAATTGTTAAAGTTAATTCAATGGGAATTTACCGATGTATTGCAGGAGAAGGATCCTCTACAAGTATTTTATCCCCCTTGGCTTGGCAAGCTTTGGGTTCTCCCAAGCTTGTGTTAGCTACCAGTGAGCTACTGGATTTTGAAAGAAGACATAGTGAATGTTTGGGGATTCTTCCTCCATTTCCCATCACGTTAGGTGGGAAGACTATCCTATTCAATTTGTTAGTAGTTTTGGGCCATTAGTATTTCAATATGCTTCTTGGTCATCATTATGTTTATGCTATGAATGTTGTGGTGTATAGGATTTTCCATGTGATGCATTTTCCTCACAATGGAAGTATGGTCACTATCGATAAACTTTCATATGATAATCACCATCCTAGTTCAACTTCAAATTAGGTTTCCCATTTTTTTTCCTAGTGTTAGAGTAGACTCTACCCCACCATGGGTGAATTATGTGGCATCTTATCATCAATGTTCCATTAATCCTAAGATGGAATATTTACAGTCATGTTTTCCTTCTCGATGCAAGGTCTCAATAATTGATTAGGTGTGTCATCCATTGGGGGCACAAGTGCATTTTTATCCCCCTATTGGTCCAAGGGATTTTGTTTTTCCTCTTGTTCTGATCTTACTATTCGTGAGACCCTGAGCCATGATATTTTTCTGTTGTCCTTAGTTTCATGGATTTTGAGTTTCCTTCACATGAGTCTATCCTTCAAGCTATGATTATGGATTTTCGACCTCTTATTGAATTGGAAAATTTATAGGTTGGTTAACAAAGAAATCATTGTGTTGTAGCCCTAAAATTCCATATTAATGCATACATGGCATTGGTCCTCTTACTTGCATAATTTTCCAAATCACTACTGAGAAGCTCTACTTAAAACACCAATTGTTAGAGCATGTACACGACCTGCACAACTACAACCTGCATACATACACTTGTTTCATGATAGAAAACCCATGTACATACACTAGCTGCCCAATACACAACCCGCATATACCTCCAAAATTTTAAAAAATTAAAAAGTTGTAAGGAATTCAGTGGAATTCACGGGCTATTGCAGATTTCCCAACCAATTCACATGCTATATCCTGTCCCCAAACCAAATAACCATCCTTTTTTCATATAAAAGGAGGTGTTGGGGTATCATTTCAAAACCAAACATAAGAACAGTGAAACTGTGCACAATTTCACTTCCCTTCCTTGCCTAATAATTTACTACCTTTTGTGAGTTATTGC
Organism: Picea engelmannii; assembly: GCA_009831015.1. Classification (NCBI taxonomy): domain Eukaryota; kingdom Viridiplantae; phylum Streptophyta; class Pinopsida; order Pinales; family Pinaceae; genus Picea; species Picea engelmannii. The sequence continues at coordinate 824,942 of ML785484.1, forward strand.
CTCAACATTCCCTCTTCAACCCCTTTTCTTCCATTCAATCCATCCCCTTTCCATTGAGTTGATTAGTAGATTATGAGTAGAGGCTTATTAAAGGTGCACTTGGAACATTGTAAAGAGGATCTCAGACCAGGTTCGTGGAATGGTGGCTGACAAGGATTGTAAGTTTCAGTCTTTGTTTAATGAATAAAATAATCTCTTTTCCTTGTCCCAAATGATGATGTTTTGTGTATTTTCTTTGATTTATGCATACCATTTAATATATAACCCTAATTTATGAATAGAAATAGCATGTTTGTAGCCTTTGTTTTCCCTGTTTTGGATGTAGGTCAACTTTGGGAGGAGACTTGCAATCTTTGGAACTACAAAGCTTGAGGAGATCATCACCAGACATGGGATAAAAGGTACAATGACTGATATTCTCTTCTATTGCTTTATGTTCATTTATTTTGGTATGTTTGGGGTAGTGTAGAAACTATGTTTACTTTTAGACAGTCATTCTCTTTGTCTATATTCTAAACCATGGTATAGTTATAGGGGGATTTTCCCGCTAGCAGAATTGGCGACCATATTGGGGATATCTCTAGGGTTTTAGGGAGGTTTTTGGGTTGTTGATTAGTTTTTTGTTTGCCTTTCGATTTTCAATCAAGCTTACTGAGTCTTTTTAGGGTTTATGGTCAAGTGCAAGGTGAATACCAGCTTTCCCTGCCCTATAAGTCTACCTTTCTTTTATTTTTGAAAAGTATAAGAGGTGTACGTGCCTTTTTTTGGGTCAGCCCGCATACATACGCTCTCTGCATAGTATAAATCCGATGTACATATGAAGGTTGTGGATGCAACATCCTGTGTCTCTGTTTTATGAAAGTACTTTTTAATAAAGAGGGAGATTGTCTCTTTCTTGATAAAAGTTCAGGCTTCTCAAGACTTTCTTGAATCAGTCAAAGTCTCTGTTTGTGGCCATAGCTTGGGTTTAAGTTTCATTTTATTTCTTCCTTAGTCTTTTTTTGTTTTCCTTGAAAGGTTTAGAGTAAGTTGTCAAGTTTTTAGATCCACCTTTTGGTTTCTTGGTTGAATCCTTGCAATCCGCAGTGGGCTTAGGGTGTTTACCAATCTTGTTTTCAGTTTTCTCTTTGTTCTTTTTTCTTACTTTGAAAAAACAAAACAAAAAATTACTTTATTTTTCTTCTTGTTAAAGCAGTTCAAAAAATAATAATAAAAAAAAAATAGTTTCTTTCATTTAGTTTAGTAAAGTATTCAAGGTTTTTATTTGCAAAAGAAAAAGAGTCTTCATTTCAAAGTTCTTCTCGATTTCCTGAAATATAAGTAGTTTGTAGTCAAATGAAATAAACTTTTAGGATTTCTTCATTTACAAGATCTTGAAATATCAATTAGAAAAGTTGAATTTACAAAGAGTTGTTTACAAGCATTGCTTTAATTTTGAAGTATCTTTTTCTTTAAAACGATTTAAAGTTATCTTCCTTATTCGTCTCTTCATAACGCCATCAGTTTCACTACCGGACTCTTTGCATAAATCAATACTTAAAATTAACACTTAATCTAAAATACATTAGACTTTTTGTTTGTAGGGTTCACTGACTAGTTTAGGGTTTTGGGCCTTGAATTAGGTGCGAAGAGGAAACTCTTCAAGGATACTTTAAAAAAAACATTGGAGTCTGAGATAGGGAATGCTTTAAGTCCAGTGTCATAAGATATAGCTGCGAGCCGCCTCTAACACAAGGGATAAACACGAGGTTGCGTGAGGAAATGCAGAGAAGATAACCCCTCCGAAGCTGGACTAAACGTAGTGGGGATTGTATATTGAGGGTATTTATCGAGAACAATATCGATACCATTTTCCTACGAAGCTTCGTGGACCTTGAATCCATTCGATATCCTTAGTTGTTTTCCATACCAATTGCTTTCGATACCCTTGAATGGCTTCAAGCTTGTTATCCTTCTCATTACGATCTTCTCGATTGTCGAATTTGTTTGTTGTGGAGCCTGATTATCTTCCTGATTCACAGGTCCTTGCTTTCAGCTGTGTTTATACCCCATAAAGTATTTACACCCCAGAAGTATGTACACTCTTCCACACGGGGGAGTGCAGAGGGGGGGTACCCCCTCTGTGGAGTCTGGGGGAAAGCGGGTCCCCAACGGGGGTTCGAGGGTAGTGTCCCTCGATGGGGGTTCGGGGGCGAAGCCCCCGAAGAAAAAATTGCATTGTAAAAGTATATTGTAATTTCATTGTAAATCTGGACCGTTCATTATAAGGTCGCAGATCTAACGATAGAGATTATGTTAGGGTTTTTTTCCCTAGAAGGAAACCCTCTTTTATGAGGGAAATGTATTGTGGCTATGGATGATGGTGAATATTGTATTCTGAGAGGGGAGACTATGAGAGAAAGAAGAGGAAGTTACAGCAGGTTTTGCTGTAGGTTGTATCCCTTCATTTGTTGGATAATAATAAAGGAAGGACCTGGCAATTTCTCTGGCTGACGTAGCCCACACTGGGTGAACCACGTAAATCTGTGTCTCTCTTGTATTATGTGTCTTCTGTGTTTTGTTTCTGTATTTTTTTTATTTTATTGCTCTGCGGTCCTGTTTTTCTAACAGACTGTACCCTCTTGGTAACTGATTGTGAGTTGGCAACCTAGTTTCCCATATTTTACAGACTTACATAAGTGACTCTGGGGGTTCTTTTATGTTTGAGTTGCACTTGCACCGATTAGTTTCTCTAGTGTCAATTGACATAACCATCCTTCCCACTAGTTAGTCTATTGCTTGATTTATCTTTAGGAAAATTTTAGTGTCTGCTTTCTGTTCTATGCTAGTAAATCCTTATTGTGTCATTTGATCATTTCAAAAAGTGGAAAATCAAAGGCTTTGATGGTCGTGAAGGCTTCATGGCCTGTATCCGGTTACTTTGGAGCCACCTCTGCCACCGTTAAGGTGAAGACTTGATCAAGAAGGTTCATTCGAAACAATCGGGCCTCAAGAAATTATGCTCGAGCCTAATTCGAGAGCAGAGTTTCTAGATCCATAGAAATCCACCATCTATGACTTTGAAACTGAAGGTTTCAGGCCAACTAATCCTTTCATTATTGACTTATCAGAGCCGAACTCGATTCATATTGTCCCTCCTGAGGTGACATCTTCTGAGCGCCAGCTAGTTCTACGAGAGGCAATCGAAGCGAATGTTTCTATTTCGTCTGGAAGTCCTCGTACTCTCGTTATGGCTACTAATACAGGGCGTATCCTACCTCCTCTCCCACTTTTTCCAATCAGGACCACAATTGTCTTGACTCCCACAGCTTTGGGCAGTGATCTGATACCTTTAACAGCTTCGACCACTATTTTGTTTACTCAGAATGTGATGGGCACTCCCTTCTCATATGGGATGCTTGACTTCAATACAAAATCGGTTCTTAGTTATTCTACCTTATAGACCATGGGTCTAGGGGCATGGATCTCAAACACTCCCTTGCAAGGGTCAGTCATGGGAACTATTGTCCCTTTTAATGTTATCCCTTACGGTGGGGTTCATATACCTCCTCTATCCCCTTTTCTCGATGGTTCTTTTCAGTAGTCGATCGGGCCGAGGGATAATTATAGCTTGTTTGGTGGAGGTAGTTTAGGACATTCGTCTTATACAGTGTCAGTGGGATCTATGAAGTTCTCTTTGTTAGGTGCACTTGGGAACAACAATTTTTCTTCGACCGCTTTATCGACTGGGGGAAACCTCATCTTTGGCCAACAGAACCTGGTGCAAGGTACTATTCCTTCACAGGGAGTGATGAATGGAGTTTACTCCACACAAGGTATTTGGAATCCTTCGCAAGGCTCAGTTCCCTTGCAAGGAATGTCAGTCACGAGAAACCCCTTCCATACTCAATGGAACCCTAGGCAAGGATCTATACGCATGCTCGTTGGATCGGCTAGGGGCATCCCCTTCCAAGGTCCTTAGAACACAATGCAGGGAGAAATCCCTATGCAAGCTATGTTGTCAAATTTCGGGAGTCAACCAATGACACCCCAACAGATGTAGTTTCCCTTTGCTGGTCAAGGCCACAGTTTCTACCAAAACCCTGGCTAGCAGTCCAACTTTTCTTGGAAACCTAGTGTGAGTCAAAATCTAGGGCCCTCTTTTCCTTTAAATAATTCACAACCAAAACTACCATTTTTGGAAAATTTACATCTTCCAAACCCATTGAGATTACTGAATGACCCGATTTGTCACGATCCACATTGACCCCCCATGTTAACTATGTTTCCTTCATATATTCTGAAATTTGAGGGAAATACTGCAGAAGATCCAGGTAATCATGTGACAACCTTTCACTTGTGGTGCTCATCAAACTCATTGAAGGATGACTTTGTCTAGTTGCACCTTTTTCAATGCACTCTTATAGGGTTTTTTTTGAAGTGGTATATTGATCTCGATGGCTCAAGGTACTCTTACTTCAATGACTTGGCGATGGTCTTCTTGAACCATTTCCACTTACCTATGAGATACGATGCCGACACAAAATTGTTGGCCAACTTTAAGAAAACCAAAGACGACCACATCTCTGATCATATCCGAGAATGGTGGCATAGAAAGATATTGATTAAGGTAAAGGTCCCTCCTACTTTATTTCTTGAGTGGTTCTTGAATCCTTTGGTTCCCTGCATATCCAAGGACGTAGTGAATTCCAGAGTGTTTTCAAAAGAGGAGGCTATTAGGAGAGCCCAACAGCTTGAATTCATCTACTCTCAACCTTCCATGCTCTACGAGAGTTTTCTATATTCGCCACTATCTACTCTTGATAAGGACAAGAAAAGGTATGGGCCCCATGTCGATTACATTGTGGGATCAGTGCAAAGAAATTCCATGGATATGTTGTCAAATCAGTTGCAACAATTTTTGATACAATAGGCTGTGTCTAGCCAGACTCTGAGTTTAGTTGTTCCCCCTACCCAGATGTTAGATGTACACAATGTAGAGTCGACAAATCCAAAGGCCAAGCAAAAGACCGAGGGAAAGAAGAAACAATGAAATAAGAAGGTTAAAGGGAATAAAAAGGCTACTAATAATGCTGACGGGGGAAAATAGATGAAGACGAAGTTGAAGTATCTATGTAATCTCTGGATGGAGGACCACCCGACTCACTTATGCCCTCAACTTGTAGAAGCCCAAAAGATATTAGCATAAAAACATCCTGATCTGTCGACAAACCCTTTTCCACAAGGGAAAAATATGGCTCGGGCTTATGCATCCACAAGCGTGGAAAGGGGCAGTCAAGTACCCCCCATGCCTACCAATAACAACCTGACCATGAATATTTACATGATGAATTTTGAAGCTCATTTATCGACTAGGACCTGAGACTACATAATTTTGGAATTTTTCGAGATGGGCAAGGAAGTCAGTAACCCATCGAATCCTCTCCAAATCGAGAAGGTGGTGGGAGAAAAAATGACTTGCATCCCTAAAGGTGTGTTCAAGAAGGCTTCCCATAATCCAAATGTGAGGGACGCACATAACTATTCCGTTGTGGAGAATATAGCATAGACCCCTTACGCGATGTCCTCTCTGGAAGTACTCCATAGTTTCCCCTCGCAGAGAAAAGCTCTATTGCTGACCCTGGGAGCGGTAGAGACTAGTAACCCAGGAGCAATCATTTTCAATCCAATTGACTTAAAACCCCGTCTTCCTCACCACGTTACCTTTCATACATTAGTTGCTTACACCATGAAATATTTTATGCGAAACATTTTTTGTACAATGGTTGATGAGGGTGCCTCAACTTTTGTGATGTCATTGGCATGTTGGAAGTCCATTGGCTAGCCTGAGTTGTCTCAGTCATTTATGTTACTTACAAATTTTGAAAGTCAATCATTTAGACCACATGGAATAATTCCTTCCTTTCTCATGTAGTTAGGGGGTAAACTTGTGTGTGTCGAAGTTGAAGTGGTCAATGTTCCTCTCAACTACGACCTGTTGTTGGGAAGAATTTGGAGTTATGGGATTCATGCAGTGGTTTCTACTATTTTTCAAGTCTTGTGTTTTCTGCACGAGGGTCGGATTGTGACCATCGACCAGTTGTCCTTCTCTCGTGTTGACCCTTCATCAGGGGATTCCACGGTCCCGATGATTGATAATGTGTAGCCTGAAACTTTCATCTTAGGTGTCAGATTGTTTCCATCATTGATGGGAGCCTTTGATTACTCGTCACCTTCCAGTTATGTAAGGATTATATCGGTTGTTCCCGAACAGCTGAGGGATGTAATTTTGCAAGTATTGTTATTTTGAAGGAACTACTTTAACAATCCATGGATTTTACCTTCCCCATCGGTTGCGATGGAAGGGATAGGGAATCGTGGCATGGCCATGCTATTATTAGTGGTTGAGGTTGCATACAAAATTGTCCAACAAACTTTGTCCAACCCCGATTTGGCTCCCTCATAGGAGTTAGATCCACCTCTAGAGCCTATTTGGGCTCAAAATTATCTTGCCGCTAAAGATCCTTTAGACTTGGTCTTTCCCTCTGATGAGGATATTATCGAGGAAATGACTCATCCCGACAAACCTTGGGGTGATCTACATCATAGATATTATTTCCTTACCGAGCTTAGGAGAATAGAGTCGGGATAATTCATTTTGACCATGAATAAAGATAGTCCTTGTCCTATCAATCCTTTGGATACACACAAAGTTTATGCAGAGGGTAACATGGAAATAATTGCTACAACGATTCCAATCGATATCTCCAAAACCCATGGCATCATGGATCATGTTTTCGTCAGAGCAGATTGCTCCCCCGAAGAGATTCAAACTTACACTGAGTTATTCAAAGAGTTGCATGACATTTTTTCCTAGTCTTAAGAGGAGATGCCAAGCATCGACCCACAAATTGTCAAGCATGAAATTACGACTTATCTTGATTCCAAACCAGTCCAACGGAATCTTCATCCGATCAATCCTCGAAAAGCGATAGCAATCAAGGAAGAAGTAGAAAAATTTCTCTGAGCTGGTTTTATCTACCCTATACAATTGACGGAATGGGTGTTAAACTCAGTTATGTTTAACAAGAAACAAGGAAATATTCGCGTTTGTATGGACTTTCGTGATTTGAATAAGGCCTACCCGAAAGACAATTTCCCTATCCTGTTTATTGATTAGATTGTCAATGAATGTGCAGGGTACAAGTTTTTTTCATTCATGAATGATTTTTTGGGATACAATCGGATTCAAATCAAACCCGAGGACCAACATAAAATGACTTTTATTTGTCCTTGGGGTACCTTCACATATCGTAAGATGCCTTTTGGCATGAAGAATGTTGGAGCCACCTTTTAGCGAGCCATGTCATTCGATTTTCACAACCTCAAACACATAGTTGAGGCGTACCTTGATGATCTAGCATCACGTTCTCGCAAGAGATCTGATCATCCCGCCCATCTATGACTAATCTTTGAGAGATGTCTCTACTATCGGATTCACTTGAATCCTAACAAGTGTAGATTATGCATGACGTCAGGTCATCTTTTAGGTTTTATTGTATCGATAATAAGGATCATGGTTGATCCTCTAAAGGTTGAGGAGATAGTTCAATTTCCTCCCCCATGCATGATACCCCATCTTCAGAGCTTAGAGGGGAAAGTGAATTTTCTTCGGCGTTTTGTCGCTAATGACGCCAAGATCACTAAAGGGTTTATGCGTATTTTGAAAAAAGGGGTCCCATTCTGTTGGGATGAAGCTGCTCAGTGCTCCTTTAAATCTTTGAAACGTGCCCTGACGTCTGCCCCTCTACTCCATCTTCCTAATTATAACAAATATTTCTTGTTATATTTGGTTGTTGTGGAGTCAACCATTGGAATGGTCTTGGTTCAATAAGATGATATGCTCGAGGAGCACATTATATATTACCTTAGATGAGGCCTGGTTGGACTAGAACTCAACTACTCTCATGTTGAGAAAATTTACTTGGAAGTTGTTCATGATTTCCAACGGTTCCATCACTACATTTTGCTTTGAAATACCACTATCATCATCATCGTCAACCCTTTCCAATATGTATTAACATGATGGGTCATTGGTGGAAATATTAGTAGATGGATAGTAATCTTATAGGATTTTGACTTGGACTTTGTTTATGTGAAATCCAAAAAGTCATTGGTCTTTCTCGAACTCATATCAAAACTTTCGGTTGAATCTAGTGATATCATGCCATAAGAATCGCCTATTAATGGATATATTTTTCTATTTTCATATTTTGACCCCTTGTACAGAGATATACTTGTGTATCTCCATAATTTGAAGTGCCCTTCTTCTACTTCCCGCAATGAGCATCAACGAATTCGACATCAGGCATGTAACTATCTCATACTCGATGACACTTTGTATCGTCGAGGCATAGATTGAATTCTTTGACGATGTCTCACCCATGAAGAAGCAGAGATCATTTTGAACAACTGTCACACTGGAGCATGTGGTGGTCATTTGTCCGAGTTGGAAATATCCCAAAATATTATATGTGGAATTTACTTCTAGCCCTCATTAATCAAGGATTGTGTAGAGAAAGTCAAGAAGTGCTACCCATGCCAGATATTTTGTCAGATGATGAGGGCACATCCTTCTCCTATGTTTCCAGTCATTGTTGTTGGTCCTTTCATCAAGTGGGGGTTTGATTTTACTACATGTCACCCAACTTCATCTAAGGGGTATAGTTACATCATCGTAGCAGTAGAATACTTCATGGAGTGGGTCAAAGTTATTCCAATGTTTAGAAATTATGATGAAACTGCGACTCTTTTCATATTTAATCAGATTGTAGAAAGGTTTGGTATCCCGAAGGAGATTGTCACTGACCATGGTAGTCACTTCCAAAAAAAATGGTGATTGAATTAATGTCAAATCTCCGGTTCAAATAGGAACACTCGTCACCTTATTACCCTCAAGAGAATAGTCAGGTTGAAGCTTTGAATAAGTCTCTCAATACTATTCTTCAGTGGACGATCAATTATACCAACTCGAATTGGCATTTGATGTTATATTCAACGTTATGGGCCTATCGAACGTCTATGAAGTCTTCCACCAGTTTATCACCTTCTCAACTCATATACGGGATGGAATCAGTCTTACCTATTGAATGTCAGATTCCTTCTTTAAAGTTGGTAGTGGATTTATTGTCAGACACTTCACCTCTTGAGGAATGCCTTATATATCTCGAGCAGCTCGATGAGTAGTGTCGTGATGCATCCTTAGCCAATGAGGCTCATAAGAAATGAGTCAAGTGTCAGTATGATCGATCTATTCATCCTCTGATTTTTTCCGAAGCCGATCTTTTCTAGGTCTATGATCAAGACAAGGATCCCCTAGGGGCAAGAAAGTTCTAAACCATGTGGTTCAGATCGTTCATTGTGAAAGAGGTCTTAGAGAAGGGTGCTTACCATCTAGTTCGTTTTGAGGGAAATGCCTTGGAAGAGCCTAGAAATGGGCTCTACCTTAAGAAGTACTACTCTTAGGTTGGTCACCTCGGTGGCTTCTTGTATATATGTATAGCCCCTTATACATGTTTTTGTCTTTTCTATTTTGTGGACATGTAGTTATTTATTTCTTCTTTTTCACTATGGCATATTTCAAGTGAATAGGAGGTTTATTTTGGGTTTTCTGATGGCACTAGTCGACACACTCGGAGGCTTATTTCCACATCTTGGGTGATTTTCACACCTGGAGGCCAGTTGCTATCTTTCGAAGGTATTTCTCTAGGCAACGCTAAAAACATGTTGTTGAGTACAACACGGTGATATAATTTCTTCGTGATGCTTTGTCACATGGAATTTATTGTCGCCGGGTCTACCTAGATGCTTGTCTAGTTGTGTCCTCGATAAATGGGGTTTACCACGTTTATTATCCCTGTATACATCGATGATTCCTTAGGGTACATCTCTTAGAATGAACTTTTGATTACATTACATGTATCCATGTTCCTAGGAGATTTAATCATCTAACAGATACTCTATATAATCAAGTTTTATATTTCCATGTTGCTCACATATAAAAATAAAAGAACACATATACACATGTAAATACATTTGTAAAAATGGCATCCATAAGAAAAGAAAGATGTAAATATGTGTATAGATATATGTGTGTGTGTGTGTGTGTGTGTGTGAGAGAGAGAGAGAGAGAGAGAGTGTGTGTGTGTGTTTGGGTGTGTGTGTGTGTCCAAAAAATAGTGTTATGAGTACATAGGTGGGCATGAAATCCTAAACAATCATTATTCTACATCGTTGGGATAATTCCCTCAAAAAATAAATATAGTACAAAAAGTTCCCTCGGCACATCAATGGTCTAGTGTTATATAAGGACAAGGCCTATTGGCCTTGCTATAATGCATAACAACGTTCTTAAGATGTTGGAACAGATGGACCCAAGTCTGAGGCACCACTACTACATGTGGCTAGATAGTAGGGGGGAGATCCTCAATCTTGACCATAGGGACTGCATGAGTGAGCACAGTGAGGTTGTGCTCCACTCATCACAAAAATATGTCATCCTCTCTAGTTGGAGGTAATTTTATATTTGTTGTTCCTCCTGTCGCTATTGGTCCTGCCTCAGGTCAAGGATTTCATTGAGTCCTGGCGAATTCTGCTGGTCAAACATGCCCCACATTTGTAGATAACAGATTCTCAAGTCAGTACTCTATACTCACATTAAAAATGATATATATGAAAATTAAAAATTAAATGAAATTTAAAATATATGTTACCTATCTTGCCACACTCCTTGCTAGGAGGCACAGGCATGTTTGGGTCTCTATTGAATTTGATCCCTTCATATGGGTAATCCTCAATCACCGAGATCTGACATGCCCGCTAGTCAAAAAACTTGTCATCGAAGGCCTCTATGGTCCGCCCTCCACCCTGTCTAGGTAGCAAATCTTCCCACCTACTCATCGCTGGGAAGGAAGATACATGCCACTGTATCATCTCTCTAAGACTAAGACTGGGAACCCTCTCAAAGAAGAAGGAGCACAATACAGTACCAAACCCGAAGTTCTTGTTGGTACGTCGCCAAAACTTTGTAAGTTGTCTCTTTATGCATACAATCATGGTGGTACTCCAGTAAAAAAAGGTGTCCTACAAGCACTGAATGGCACAATCCATATGTGCCCAGGAGACCTGATGAAGGGATGTGGATCCAGTAATCCACCCAATCAAAAGTAATATCACATGTAAAGAAAGGTTGGTGATATTGTGGATTGGCACCTGAGAACCTACCTTCTCAGTGTCAGCCTAACAGTACATCCTAATGTAGTCCTTGATGTTGAACATCCTTGGAGGAAAGGTCCTCAAATTGATTGGTTCCCCTCTTCTCAAGAGGCAAGTCAAAAAGTAGATATCTTCTGTGGTCGGGGTCAATGATTGACCCTCTAGCATGAATGCCTCAGCATTAGTATGCCAATACTCCATAATAGCATTAAGAAGCCTTGGTTGGTCCCCCATAAATGGACACTGGAAGAACTTCCATAACCCGCATTGTTTCAATGTAGCGATGGCAATAGGTTCCTCCTCGACCAGGACGTTGAGCTCCTCATGCTCTCTCTCTCTCTCTCTCTCTCTCTCTCTCTCTCTCTCTCTCTCTCTCTCTCTCTCTCTCCAGTGAACATACATCATGTTACATGGAAACGATAGAGAGAATTCAATGATTTCTTTTTATTTTTTCAAAGTACAAGAGGGTGTATGCGGGCTTCTTTTTACATAGTCGTGTATGTACACAGATTGTTTAGTATTATGCCCGAGTACATACATGGGCTAGCCTTGGGCATCCCACGTACTTGTAGTGCCTCTCTTTTCACAAGAGTGTGCCCCCTCCAAACACAAAAATAAAACGTAAAGAAAGAATCAAATTGCAAGTGTGGGTGTTTTGTACTTACTTGGTCCAAACAGAAGGTCATTTCATCAACTGAAGCTCCCAGAATCCACTCTTTTAGCATAGAGGTTTTTTGACCTTTTGGTTTATTTTCAAATTGCAATGGTAAAAATGAGTTGTCCACTTCTATTTATAGACTTTTTTGTCCCTTTTTTGCCCCTTTTTTCCCCCCTTTGTCTTTTTCTATCTTGGTGATCACTCGATTTCACTTGTCAATTTTCTATTGGTCGTTTTGGTACTCTTTTCCTTTTAGTTTGGTGATTTTTTGGGATTGTTCACATTTTTTGGTATCTTTTGGTAAAAGTCATTTTCTCCAAATTTTTCATATAAGTTAGGATTTCATTCCCACTTTTTGAATATCGTTGTCTTTTTTCGTTTTTTCATAGGATTGACCCCTCCAAAGTGCAACACGAAACCTTCATTTTTTCTTTATAAGTGTCGTAATTAGGTGGTAGAACCTATCTTTACATGGATTCCCTAGGTAGATCCTTTGTTGCATTTTTGGCATCCATGATATTAGTTATGACTATAGGCTTGGGTGTCCTTTTTATTCCTGTCATTATTACATAATGAAGCCTCATTCTTTTGTTCATCATCATCCTAGGCCTTACCCTCATGACTCCCTAATGATAATGCTTTGTTTTCTTTCAAGCTCGCTTCGAAATTTGAAAGAAACACCCAATGAGACTGTATTTTTTCTTTTTGATCTCGTTTGGATTACTTGAGAAAAGTAGCCCCTTGGAGTCTCCTTTAAGCCTTTTTTAGACTCTCTAAAAATGAAAAGATTCTTGAGTGATCTTGTTTCCCTTCATGCTCGTCATACTCAAATTTGAAGGCACATCTGTCTGATGGTAGTTTACCCCTTTTTCGGTCTGAATGGATAATTTTACGAATAAAGGTATGCTCTAGGAACTTCGGTTTTCTAGAAGAGTATTCTCAGTCATAACTTTAACCCTTTTTCAAGCCTGAGGGACTAAATCTTCGAGAAAGGAACATTCTCCTTGGTTTTGTTTTATCACCTTTTTCGGGCCTTGGAGATTACTTACGAAAAAGGAACCCCCATGGAGTCCATAGTTAAGCTCTTTCCATACTCCCTAAAATTGAAAAGATAGTTGAGTTACCTTATTCCTTCACACTTGTTAAATTGGTCCAGAAGAACATCTACTGGAATGAGTTTAACCCTTTTTCCAGCCGGTATATTATGGTGGAAAAAGTTACACCTGAGGAGATTCATCTCGTCGAGAGAGTTCTCCTCAGTAACTTTTATACTTTTTCGGGCTAAGGAGACTAAACTCAGAAAAAGGCAATGAGTCCATAGTTAAGCTCTTTTCAAACTCCTTAAAATTGAAAATATTGTCGAGTGATCTTATATTTTTCACACTCGTTAAAATGGTTTTTGATAGATGTCTTTTCGGTGAAATTTTAACCCTTTTTCAAACCGACTAGACTAACTCTGAAAAAGGTACTCCCTAGAGTCTTCTTTTGCATTTTTTCAGACTCTCTAAACGTGAAAAAACTATCGATATTACCTTCTCTGGGCTCGTAAAAATTACATAGAAGGGATCTCACTATGTCTTGCTTAATCGCATTGCAAGTCTCATCTTTGCATGTTTTGCCTAATGTCTGCTCCATGTTTCTCTCAACTAAACCTTTGAACCATTCCTTATACACAATCCTTGCATCACTTCTTGCCTCTGCGACCTGGCACCTTGACCCATGTAGGATTTTTCCTCGAGTGTCCTTATCCTGCACATGTTTCCTTTCCCTTAGAATTAGTATGTTCCATGCGCTTGGAACTAGTTTTCTTGTATACGACACTTGTTCCTCCTTTGTAACATAACATTCTTTTATTCTTTTTCAATCTCTTTAAAAAATTGAAAAGACAAAAAAATCAAATATTCCAAAAAGAGGGAATGGGAAATATTTTATTTTTTTTGGCAGTAAAGATAGTCGCCCTTGGAGAAAGCACATCCTTACATTTGTTCGTCAACCATTGGGATCTAGTATGACCTTAGGAGGTTGTTCTTGCTACATAGAGTTTTTTCCTTCTCTATTTGGTTACTCTTCCAAACATATGGAGAGTTTGTGGTGCCTCCTGCATCATGAACTTATGTCAATGTCATGTTGCCTGAGTCTAATCATCTTTCATGATTTTTTCCAAGGGAAGTTTTACCCAACCTGAGTTAGCCTTTCTGCAGTTTGTCTCTTGAATTTCATGAGTTGGCCATCCCGAAAGTACATTCAAGACTAGATTCAAAATCGACAAGTTCTCTTCCTGATCATCGAGATCCTCGATTCTTTTCCGAACGGATTGTCGAAGACCTCAGGGTAGTGAGTCTTACACTCCCATTGTACTCCTACCTGAGTTTTGAAGATCTTGAATTTTTTTCTCGATTTACAAAGACACCTCATCTCTAGCCACAGGCACCACTAGCTTCTTGAAGATGCATACTATACTTGTATATCTTCGATTGATTTTGAGATGTATATTGTTGTGTATTGCTCGCACCTACACTTTATATAGTTATATGACATGGATCTACAATGTATTTGATTGGAAACCATGATTTAGTTCATCCCCAACATGGGTATGCCTGCCTCAGAGAGACAATTGTTGTTTTGTAGATGAAACTTCTCGAAATCGGGTCCCAAGCTCACTTGATTTTTTGCATTGGTGAAGATGTTGTAATGTGTTTTCGTCCACCAATTGCTATTATAAACTCATACGATAGGGGGCATATATTATAGCCCTAAAATTCTCTACTCATGCATACATGGCATTGGCCCTCTTACTTGCATAATTTTCCAAATCACTGTTGAGAAGCTCTACTTAAAAATCCATTTTTTAGAGCATCTACGCACGTTGTACCACTACAAACCGCATACATACTCCTGTTGCATGCTAGGTGTCATGCGTACATACACTTGTTGAACAATACATAGCCCACGTATACCTACAAAAGTTGCAAAAATTAAAAAGCTGTAAGGAATTCAGTGGAATTCAAGGGCTATTGGAGGTTTCCCAACCAATTCACCTATTATAGCTCGTCCCCCAACCAAATAACCATCCTTTTGTCATATAAAAGGAGGTTTTGGGGTCTCATTTCACAACCAAGCATAAGAACAGTGAAACTCTACCCAATTTCACTTCCCTTCCTTGCCCAAGCATTTGCTACCTTTTGTGAGTTACTGCCTCAGCATTCCCTTTTCAACCCCTTTTCTTCCATTCAATCCATCCTCTTTCCATTGAGATGATTAGTATATTATGAAAAGAGGATTATTGAAGGTGCACTTGGAGCATTGTAAAGAGGAGCCCAGACCATTTTCGAAGAATGGTGGCCAACAAGGATTGTAAGTTTTAGTATTTTTTTAATGAATAAAACAATCTCTTTTCCATGTCCCAAATGATGATGTTTTGTGTATTTTCTTTGATTTATACATAGAATTTGATATCTAACCCTAATTTATGAATAGAAATAGCATGCGTGTAGCCTTTTCTTTTCCTTGTTTTTGATGCAGGTCAACTTTGGGAGGATACTTGCAGTCTTTGGAACTACAGAGCTTGAGGAGATCATCACCAGACGTGGGATAAAAGGTACAGTTAACAATCTTCTCTTCTACTACTTTTTGTTCATTTATTTTGGTATATTTGGGGTAGTGTAGAAACTAAGTTGAATTTTAGACATTCATTCACTCTATCTATATTCTAAACCCTGGTATAGTTATAGGGGGATTTTCCCGCTAGAACATTGGCCTGATTCTAGTGATGGGATCTTCCTGGAAAACTACTATGCATAATCCATGAGGCTGTGCATTGCTCTGTACATGTCATACTTTTAGGGTTTCTTGTTTTCAAGTTCCGTATTAACACTTTTTTTATCATAGGTTTATATATTGGATTTATTAACTTTTGGGTGAGTGTTTTTGGTCTTATATATAGGAATTTTAAGACTATTTTTCTTTGGTACCTTTTCTTCCATGTCAATCCATTTTGACATGTAATGATCTTGAAAATGGCATATAGGTTAAATTTTCCCCTTCATGCATTTTTGCATTATTAGTTTCTTGTTTCGTTTTCCCTTAGGATTGACCCTACTAAGTTTCAACACATAACCTTTTTTCATGTTTAGAAGTGTTGTAATTCATGTGGTAGAGCCTACCATTCATGGGTGCCCTATTTATAGCCCTGTTCACAATTTGGCAACCATGATGAATACTTCCATAGGCTCGATATCCTTGCTTAGTCCCGCCATGAATTTGCGTTAAAATTCATATCTTCTTCTTAATATTTTTCTGGCCAATACTCAATGGGGATCTCTCATTTATGTATTTAGTTGTACTTGTATTGCATATTGACCACTTGCACTTTTCAGGCCTAATGTCGACTTCAACTTGTTGTTCTATAGCTGCTTCTATATGCATTCTCGATCAAATGCTAGCCTTGCAATACTATGACTTTGCAACTCGATACCTTTTACCCCTAGAGGATACATTCCCTCGAGTTTCCTTATATTACACATGCTTCCTTTCATTGAGAAAATGTATGTTCCTTTTGCTATGAAACTAGTTTTCTTTCCCATGACAATTGTTTCCTCCATTGTACTATAAAATTATTTTATTCCTTTTTAGTCTTTAATAATATGAAAAAGATAAAAAAAAAGAAGGGGGAAAGTGTCTATCTCTTTGTCTGGAATAATTCTTGTCTCCCTTGAACAAAGAACAATCTTTGAGTAAGTGTGTCAATATTTTTGGGTTTAGTATGGCCATAGGACACTATGCCCATTACATAGAGTTGGTACTCCTCCAATTAGTTTCTCTTCTAGTTACTATGGAGGGTTTATTGATGCCTCTCACAAAAAAAACTTATGTAGATTCCTAAATTCCATGTTTCCTTAGTCACATAATGTTTTGTGCTTTTGTTCAAGGGAAGTCTTATTATGAGTCGACCCTTCTGCAGAAATCCTTGATTTTCCAAGTCAACCTTCTTGTGTCAGTCAAGTACTTATTAGTTTCACAAGTATCTTTGTATCTCACTCATGCTAGTATAGGACGTCCTCATTGATTTATTCCTGGAATTTTTTCTCTTATCGAATATGACTCATTGATTTGAGAGCATGACCTAGAATTTCACCCTGGACCTATTTACATCATTGTTAAATGACCTTGCACTCAGCGGCTGAAAAAACATCATTGATTGTTGACTGACTAGTTTACCTTGTGTTTGAAATCATTAGCCATTATCACACATAAGGATTCGTGTGGTACCTTGGTTTCCACTTGACCCAATTAATGGATTCTTCATCTTTGTCAATAGTCTTCATTATTGGCTACTATTCATAGAGTCTTTGTCATGTAATATTCCACCTGGTACATGCCAGAGTCATACCTTGGTTTTGTCCTTTCAATATTTTCATCCAAGTTCTTTCAAATCCTTGGCCTTCTGCTACTCCTCGTGTTGGATGATGGGGGATGCATTAATGCCCTCCCTCCAGTGGATCTTTTCCTATCGACTTCAACACATATTTCTCTGGGACAAGGATCTAGAGTCATTTTTGGTACGTTGGAGCTTACTTTCATGAGTAGTAGGTTCCCTCGCTATTGAAAATGGGAATACATTAATGTCCCTTCATCAGTATATTCTATCAAGTGTTCAACATCAAATCCTCTATTCACACTTGTTAGACTGTACTAGGTACCTTTACACACATTATCATCATCGATGGGTTGTCTCACATTTGTTAATGATATACATTAATGACCAATAATCAAACGATCTCTCACTCTATTCGAATTCAACACATTTTTTTTCATAGTGTAGACTCATACCATGGAATGTTGTTTTGAATACCTTGAGTTAAGTATAAGGATCACATCTTTTGTGCTCCTACCCAACCTATATTGATTGTACCACCCTCAGTGACATCGGTACTTGTAGAGGATCAATTTGTTCACTTCATTGGATCTAGATATCCTTTGATTTGATTATATGGCGTAGATCCGTTATGTATCCATTTGTGGCTATGATCTACATTTTCATAAATCTATTGTGTATTCCTCACCTGAACATGATTTTTACTTTCATATATCACATGGATCCACTGTGTACATTTTTCATGGCCATGGAAATCAATTATCCTTTTATACTCAATGGATCGATAGTGTACTTGATTTGGTGGCCATGCCTCTATCACTTCTGAGTATGGGTATGCCCGACTCAGGAAGAGAATACTCTTGATTTGTGTTGTAGGTTTTGTTTCTTGGATCAACTATCTGGGTACTTTCATTTCAACTTACTTCAATGCATCCTCTCCTCCCATAGTTATAATGTATTTCAGCCATCAATTCCTCTTGTGACCTCACACATTAGGGGTCATCTGTTATAGCACAAATTTCCACCCCAAATTGCATTTTTGAGATGGCCTAGTCCATTCCTCATCTAGAAAACCCTAATCTCACTCTCCTTCATCAAAATCATCTTAAAACATAGTATATTTGTTTATGTACACTATTCATCCATGTGCAACTCACGCAGATATGCTACCTTCTAGTGCGCAAATCACGTACATCCCCAATTTTGTGAAAAATAAAAATATTCCATACTTTTCGGGGGGTTTACGAGTTTTCCCAGTCCTAAACCTATGATTTCTTGTATGCAATGGAATGTAACCATCTCAACCTATTTATGATGGTATATAAGTACCTATGGTGGTGTGGATGATGGGAGCTAACCTTGGTGCAAGAACATGTTATTAGT
Organism: Picea engelmannii; assembly: GCA_009831015.1. NCBI lineage: Eukaryota > Viridiplantae > Streptophyta > Pinopsida > Pinales > Pinaceae > Picea > Picea engelmannii. The sequence continues at coordinate 843,610 of ML785484.1, forward strand.
TTGAAAGGTTCTTTATTCCTTGAATCTCTGAGTAGTATCCCTTGATATGGAAATTAACTTTCTAGTATCTCTTCCTCTCTCCTATATGATTGTTAGGTGTGTTCCTATCCCTTGTGGGTCACGTGAGGAAGTAATCCATTGCTGAGTTGATGCTTGAAGAGGTTGGTTTCAAGGCAGTGTCATTAGTTAGAGTCAGGTTGTAGCTTACCTATTCATGCTAATTAATAAAAGAGTTCTCTTCCCCTCTAATCTATGTGCAATTATACTTAACTAGTTCTTATATTTTGAATTTGCTTTACATATTGCATTTATAATTTAATTTGATAGCTATCTTGTTGCAATATCTACTTTCTTTCTTTGGTAGGATAGTAAACACAAAGGCATGGAGCAAGTCAAAGGTCGACAATGAGGGTTTTCATTAAACATTTGGATACAAGGTACAAGATCCTTCTTTCTCTCTTCTAAGTAATCGTTTATTTATTGATATGTATATTGGAGGGTAGGATAAATATTTTAGATATAGTTATGATATTTTGTGACATAAACCCAAGGTCATAGGGTATAAAATCCCGAAACAATATCATACACCATCTTAGATAAGAAATATAAGGAAAGGTTTGTGAGTGACTATTGTTTTTTACCTTGGGAAAAGTGCTAACCAAAGGTGATAATGATAATGCGTGTAATTAATGGAGGTTATTATGTGCACAATATTATCATTAACTAACTTTTGTGAAAGGATTATTGGGAGAATACCATCAACAACTACTCATTGGAAAGATAAAATCTCGTGAAAGATATTGATAGATGAGAGTCTGAAACGACGTATCTGGTAGGATATCGGGCTCGAGTTTTTGGAAGAGAAATATTTATGAACTATGTTTGCGATTCTAAAGGGAGAAAACCCTAATATTATTTTTTGAAATTGGGTTTATGCTTGTTCTTAGGATTATAATGAGATATATTTCTAATGAACTATCATAGTAGTAGGAGCCTGAAAGTTTCTTACATAAGATCAGGATTATCATAGGGATCGTAGGGTGTTTGAATGAATCAACATTAGAAATAGGAGGGTTGTTGATCTAAAATGATAGGCCCAAATATATAAATATAAGAGGCCAGCCATATAAATGAACTTTTTCCTCTGTGCATCCAACAAAGTTACCAAACATGATCAAAAATTTTGTATTCATAGCATTTATATAGATATTTACATAGGGGGCCCAACAATTTATCCCAAAATGGAAGAAATTGCACGAAGTTGTTGTAGTCACAATAAAATGTTATCACACATATATTGGAATTTCTCATATGTTTTATTGAGTGTTCAATTCTCACCCTCTACATAGAGATTTCGAAAGGAAAATCTAGTAAATTCCTCATTCCACCCAGATTTCTACTAGAAACCAAGATCTTGTACCTGCTAATCATGGAACTAGGATCTTTAGCTAAAATCAAAAGTTAATGTGAAAAACATTTCCCCTATTGTGCTTGCTAATCATGGATCTAGGATTCTTAACTAAAATTAAAAGTTTATGTGAAAAAACATCTCCCCTTTTTTATTGATTAAAATGGGTTTCATTAGCAAAGGTTATAAGTTGGCCATTCAAAAATGTTTGAGGTTGCAAGGCGATGTTTTGAGTTATGTTATGGTGAGTGATTTACATGAGAATAATGGGGAATATGTAGAATCTCTCATAGGCTAGTTCACAAAATGAAAATTTAATATATGAATGATTATAAAAGTGATTGAAAAATATATTCACTTAAAAGTGAAGCAATGCCTGCAATAAACAACTAGCAATTGGTGAGTGCAGGCTAAGCTAAAGAAGTGTGTTTATTTTATTCATTCATGATAGTGGATTCATGATAGTGGAGGAATATTGACACATGTGCCAAGATTTTCCACTATCTCTTTGATAATTAGTGAAACTCAAAGTGATATTTAAACCATCATAGTTCCTTTTTATAATGTGCAATACCTTTCTTACTTTTTTTAAAGAGGTCAAATTGACACACTTTTGCAACTTCTGAATTTTGTTCAAAAGCAATGTGTCATGTCTTTTGAAACTTTCCAAATATGTGATAAGCCTCCTTATCCTTAGCACGCTATTATCAACCTTTTTATCTCTATGAAATATTTTATTATCGCACTTCTCCAAACCTTTAAACTATGCAATGTGTCGCATCGCAGAATTTCTATTGCAAGCAAGAAATTTTGGATGGTGTGCGATAGATATTCCCGTGTCAAAATCTTGCCAACTTTGAGGATTTGTGAAGATGCAATATGTTGCATTGGAGATAAATTTGGATTTGAGCAATAACTTTTGTTTGTCACATCATCACATCTTTCAAAAATTTATGGCTGTGCGACAATCCAAGACTTCATTTAATTTTGATTTATTTTATCATAAAGTTTGCAATTTTGAGCCTGTGAGACACATCACATCAAACGAATTTTCTTCTTTGTTTACAAGGTAGTGGTATCTAAAAGTTGAATTGTGTATCACATCGTGGTTCCGTGGTGTATCACATCCTTTGAAGTTTTTCAATATTGTGACATATAAAAACTCTACAACTTTGTGATATGGCGGTTTATCACAAACTTTGCAATTTTGTAAAGTTGATCATGTTCCAACATTTTGAAAGAAAAATATCTTTGACATGATATGAAACACTTAAATATTTCTTATAATGAAATTTAGTGAAAAAGGAAGGCACTCGAAAATTTGAGAAAACTCATCCAACATTATTGAAGTCATGAAACGGATTGAGAACTTTATTCAAAATGAGAAAAGAGAAATTTTATTTATGAAAGCTTATATTTTCTTGAAATTAAATAAAGATCAAAAAGAGGGGCCGTCATTTTTATCAAGTCATGTAATAAGGAAAAATGGAAGGGGAATTGTTTATTGCTCAACAATGGGTGAGACACTAAGTGAAACCATGGATATTTTCAAATTAGATGCTAAATAATCATTGGTTATGAGAAGATCAAAAATACCTTGCATGATTAATCTTATCTTCAATCACATGAGTCCCACTGAAATTTGTGATTTAAATAATCTCTATGAAAACCCAATTTCAAGATTGGGTGACTTACCAGCCAGAGCCATAAGGCCAAATAGATGAAGTCTATTTTTGAATTAGTTTATTCTCAAATGCCATCTTAGTGCCATCAAGTTTCTACAAATAAGGGGTTCTTGAAGATTTACTTGTTTTTTTTGTTTATATTCTCTTAGTATTGTTTCACTTCTAGCGAGCATCCATAGCCCCAATGGAGTCACCCTAGTATCACAAGGATTGATCCAGTGCCAAAGATCATCTATAGCCCCAACAAAGATACCTACATGTCTCACATGATCTGAAATTCCTTTCCCAAACCTTTACCTTCTGAGTTTATCTTGAGAGAGAGGTGGATCGAGGATATCAATAACCCTTTAGGGGCATGTGGGATGATACTTATTATATAAGAACTAGTTTTGTATTTGCTTGAATGATAAAATGCATATCCCTTATTCATATAAATCTAAACACTATATTTACTTCTCAATAAAACATCAGTAAGTGTTATGTGAATGGATGAGGCCCTGGAAACATCTAAAAATCCACTCAATAATTGAGCTTTTAGTTGTTCATAGCTATCCATTATCCAAGTTATGTTCCACCATTGAGTTAATAGTTCAGATACCTAAATAAAGGTAGTGATCAAATATGGTTTAATGAACTAGTCTTTTATCTATTAGGTGTTGAAAACCTCATACTCCAGCACCTAGGTATCTTTTTATCTAGTGATTTTCTTACTGCAAATCAGATTAGCAACTCACTAAACAAAAATACACTGTTGAAATATTCAACTCAATAAATCTAGCAGAAGAAAAAACTAGAAACCAAATAATGCACACATGAACACCAATATTTTTGGGTAGATACCCTTGGAAAAAAACTGAAGAGAAAACCAGTGTTGAGAATGATTTTATTCTGCTAAAATTAGGGCTCATGTAACAGGGATAATGACCCACTGAGAGAAATAAAATTGTGAACAAAATTGACAAAGTATGATCTAGTGTATGACCTAGAACTACACGCTTTCTGAGATGTATGCAGTTTTCCATACTACACACCCATGTACACATGCATGTCTCCAATGGCACCCATGAAATAATGTATAGAAAACTCTATACGATGTAAATCTTCCATGTGGCTTTGCTTGACTGAAACCCACCTGCAACAACCTCTATTCTCTCTTCTCCTTGATCTGATCTCTAGATGGAAGTCCTTATCCACCTATCCAATATCTTGAATCATAGTCCTTTGTGATCCAATCCTCTGAAAAGAAAAAGGTCATTTTCTACTCTCAAGAATCTCAAGTATCAAGTATCTTCCTCCTTCACCCTATCCTTGCTTTTATAATCATGAGTTATAATTTATTTCTAATCTCCAAAGGGATTGAAAATTGAGATTACTTCTCACTTCACTTGAGACTTAGATTACATGCTTATTACTTTTAGCATTTTCCTTAAATAACTCAATAAATTTAATAATTAATTAATAAAATCAATTTACTTTAATAATTTCTTTAATTAAATCAAATCCAAGAGTAGAAGGCTTTGGAAAAGTTCACATGCTAGACACCAAGCTTGTGAAGAAACACCTATCTGATGCTACATGAATCAACACTTCCTCTTAAAGAGGAAGGTGTTCTGCACCACTCCAAGTCTGTATTTAGAGAAAAAAAAACTCCCCTTTCTGCAAGGGATTGGTCAGAATATATGCAACCTGATAATCTATGGAAGTATAATAAAACTTCACTACTCCATTCTATATTGTATCCCAGATGAAGTGGTATTTGATCTCAATATGCTTGGACATGTCATGGAATATTGGATTCCTTAAGAGTTTGATACAACTATGATTATTGCATTATATCATTGTAGGCTCCAACTCCTGATAAAATAGAACTTTAAGAAATTTGTGAAGCCAAATCAATTAGTATCTAGCCATAATTGTTGCCATATACTCTGCCTCTACTGAAATAAGTGCTACAAAATTTTGTTTCCTACTGAACCAAGCAATCATAGCTGATCCCAAGTTGAAGCAACACCTCAAGGTTCTCTTTCAATCTACTGCACTTCCTTCCCAATATGAGTATGTATATCCATGCAAATCCACTCCATTTCCTCCAAGATACCTCAATCCATACTCCATTGTATGTCTCAAGCACCTAAGCACATGTTTCGTTGCGATCCAATGCACCCACATCAGCTCCACCATGAACTGACTTAAGGTGTTCACAACAAAAAAAATATATTGCCTAGTGTTGACCAAGTACATCAAGGACCCTATCAATTGTTTGTATATCTTGGGATCCACCAACTATGAATCTGAAGTGATCACCTTATTAAGGTTGGTAACCATAGGTGTAGCCATCAATTTACAGTCCTCCATCTTGAATCTCCTCGATATCTATACTGCATACTTCCCTTGTCCAATGAATATCTCTCACGATACCTTCCATACCTCTAATCCAAAGAAATAATTCATTAATTCAATGTCCTTCATCTCGAACTCACTAGATAAATCATCTCTACACCCCGCAATAAGCTCCTCTACACCTTTGAGAAACAAATACTCTATGTAAAAAACCAAGATGAGAGGATCCTCTCCAACAAGTATGAAGTATAAGTTAGGATCCTCCTCACTCTTGGTAAAGCCCATATTCTACAAGTATCCATCAATCCTGGAATACCATACCCTGGGTGCATGTTTGAGTTCGTACAAGGATTTCTTAAGCCTACACACATGAGACTCCCTCCCATTTACCTAAAATACCTGAGGTTTCTCTATGTATACTTCCTCCTCAATAATCTCATTGAGGAAGGATATTTTCACATCCATTTTATGTATCCTCCACCTCATAACTGAAGAAATAAAAATAATAGATGAAATAGAAGCATACTTGGTGACTGAAGAAAATGTCTCCTCGTAGTCCACGCCCTCTTTCTAGGAGAACCCTCTCACCACAAACCTCTTCTTGAAATTATCAGTGCTAACATCTACAACATGCTTGGTCTTGTAGAGAAAATTTCCATATAGTTCAGAAACTTTCTTGGAGGTCTATGCTCTCTGATCGCACTCCTAGGAGCCTCACCAACATCCTCCAATGTATGTAATATCCATGTAGGTCTCCTCAAAGGACTAGAAGGGTATAACCCCTCTTCCCCACCTAAATTATGAATTTTTGAATGTTGATCATCTTTCGGAGCCTACTTCTCCTTGTCCTCTCTCATTGTTGATGACTTATGAGATCTCCTATATGTCACATTCTCCTCAAACTTAACATCTCTACTCACAACTATCTTCCCACAAACTGGAATAAAGATTCTATAATCCTTTGAGGTCTCATTGTACCCCACAAATGTACCCTTATTTCCTAAAGGATCCAACTTTGTGTGCTTCTCCATAGGCACATGGATGTAGACTATATAACCAAAGATCCTCAAATGACCAATATTTGGGTTCACTCTCGAGAACACCTCCTCCAGATTCTTGTCCCCTAGTATCCTATGAGGATTCATGTTCTGCACATATGTTGCCATGTTACATGCCTCTTCCGCCAAAAACATAGGAAAATATTGTTAATTTGTCATAGCCCTGGAAGAACTGATGATGGACCAATTCTTTCTCTCAGCAACCCGATTCTGATGAGGGTTGTATGAGATTGCGAGCTCCCTCTTGATCCCTACCTGCTTGCAAAAATCCTTGAGTTCATTGGAGTTGTAGTCTCCCCCATTATCTTACCTCAATACCTTGATCTTATTACCTATTTGGTTCTCTATCTAAGCATTGAACGCTTTGAAGCGACTGAAGATCTCTCCTTGGTGTTCATGAAGAAGATCCATTTTTTCCTAGGAAAACCGTCAATAAATGTCACACAGTATGAATATCCTTGTAACAATGTTAATGAAATTGTTCCACTCACATATTAATGGATAATATCCAATATCCCCCTTGGACCTACTCTCGTTGCTCATAAAATAATCCTTAGCATTCTTTCTAAGTGCACATCCTCTGCACACTTATTGCTGCTCAATATTGAACTTGGGAAGACCTGTAACAATCCCCCATAGAATCAAAAAATACCTATAGTGTAGGTGCCCCAACCTCCTATGCCACAACTCACATAGGTTGTCACTATTATGTACCAAATCCTGAACAATATTTCCCTGCAACCTGTATGAATTTCCCTCTCTAACCCCAATGACCATTGCATTATCTAGACAAGATTTATCTGAACATATGAGTACTTTCCCTCTATGAAAAGTAATGGAAAAAACCATGTCCTCCATAGTTGATACTGAGGGAAAATTATTCTTCAAACCTGGTATGTAAAGCACATCCTGGGAATCTAATGAACCTCCTGACTCAATCTAGAATGTCATTGTTTCCTCTCCCTTCACTGCATACTTTGGATCATCACCAAGTTTCACATGAAAATTAGAGTCCTTCTTCATTAAACTACTAAATAAATCATATTCTTCTGTCATATGACAAGATGCATCATTGTCTAAGAACCAAGAACTTCTCGCAGTTGTTCTCGTAAAAAGGAATGAAACTAGTGAGAAATCCTTCTCAAACTTTGTTGCAAACTCATATAGTTATGTCTCTAACGATGTTGTTGTTTTCATTTGTCCTTTACCCTTATTCTTCTCAGGACACTGAGATTCATAATGTCCATTCTTATGACATGAGTAGCACTTGATTTTACTCAAGCCCTTCTTCTTCCCTACTTGTGATGATCCTCCATAATTGTTACCCTTCTTGCTAGAACTCTTTCATTTTTCCTTCTTCCTCTTACTAACAAGAGCCAATTTATTCTCACTAATTCCTTGCTTGTTAATATTAGACTCCTCCCAAGTCTCTCCCTATATACATTCATCCCAAAGTCTTTTCCAATATAGGATATTTTCTCGAGTGCAAATGCCTTTGAAAAATGCTTCCCAAGACTTCGGAATACCATTCAATGCCACATTAACGAGCTCTACATCCTCTTTTTTCTCCCCTATGGATAAAAGTTAATAACACTCCTATTTGATCCTCATGATATAGTTGGTAACATTATCATATCTAGACATATGCACCATTTTGAGTTTATTCTTTAATACCATCTTCCTATTCATGTTCTTTCTCTAGAATAAACTTACCATGGAATCAAACATATCTTTGGTTGTCTTCTTATTGTATATGTGAGGAATTAGATTATCCTTCATTGAATACAATAGGACCCTATATTATTTTATCTCCTTCTTATTGTGAGCTTCCAAAGTTGTCAAATATGTTGGTGGAGTAACTACTTTATCCACTAACTCCTAAAGGTCATACTCCTTCAATGCCAAAATTGCTCTTACTTTCCAATACAGAATGTTGGATGCTCCATCCAATTTGTCTTCAAATATCAATGGTGTTGTTTCCATCTGAAAATATTCCCTAGAAATAATCGACTACTGAAAATTTCCCTTGTTCTGACATGTACAGACCTGTACGTGCCTGTCACTACTGGAACCCATGTATAAATTCACCTATGCTCACTTACAACTGTATATGTATGCACATGTTATAAATTACACCCTCATGTGCATGTTATTGTGCTCACTTAAAACTATGTATGTACACGTCTTTTCTCACTAACACCCACGTATGTAAGCTCCTCTCCCTTCTTGCAACTTGCGTACAACTTTGTAAACCTGCAAAACCCTAGTTTTGCCTCAGTATGACTATTCCCCTAAAATTTGTCCTCGAATTTCTTCTTATTGGTTATGGATCTGCTAAGACCTCCTACAGATCTAATAGATCGAGCTTCCCTTCAGAGCATGCACTCTTATACCATGTTGAAAACTTCTTACTCTAGTACCTAGGTGTATTGATATCTAGTGATTTCCTTACTGCAAATCAAATTAGAAGCTCACAAAACAAAAATACAATGTTGAAATATTCAACTAAATAAATCTAGCAAAAGGAAAAAATAGAAACCAAATCATGCACAGATGAACAACAATATTTTTGGCTATATACCCATGGAAAAACCCTAGAGGGAAAACCAATACTGAGAATGATTTTATTATGCTAAAATCATGGCTCTCGTAATAGGGATAATGCCCACTGAGAGAAATACCACTGCAGAAAAACCTTCCAAATTCTAATTTTTTGTACGACCCAGAACTACACGCTTTTTTAGATGTGCGTGAATGCCCCTATTACACACCCATGTACACGCACCTGTCTCCACTAGCACTCACGTACATGTACATAAATCATGTATGGAAAGTTATGCACGACATGACTCTTGCTTGTGGATTCATTTGAATGAAATCCACTTGTGAAAAGTCCTTCTCCACCTATCCAATATCTTGAATCATAGTCCTTTGTGATCCAATCCTCTCGAAAGAAAAGGTCCTTCTCTACCCTCAAGAATGTCAAGTTTCAAGTGTCTTCCTCCTTCACCATAGCCTTTCTTTTATAATCTTGAGTTATAATCTATTCTAATATCCAAAGTGATTAACAATCAAGATTACTTCTCACTTCACTTGATATTTAGATTACATGCTAATTACTTTTAGCATTTTCCTTAATAAATCAATTAATTCAATAATTAATTAATAAAAGAAATTTACTTTAGAAATTTATTTAATTAAATTAAATCCAAGAGTAGAAGACTTTGGATGACTTTTGCATGATAGACACCAAGCCTATGTAGAAATACCTATCTGATGCTACATGCATCAACATTGGGATCATAGGAGAGTTTCATGGCTCTAATCATTCATGCTCGTGGTTTTTGAAGAAGTCATGACACTTTCAATGCACACTCAATTAGTTTTCAGGAGTGAATTATAACATAAATATTTATGAATAAACTAAAATGAAGTGAAGATAATGATTAGAAAAATTAAATTCAAAATAAAAATAATAACTATCAAAAATGTATTTAAGCATAGAAAAGAAGGTGAAGTTCGAAATCAAAATTTCAAAAACAAACAATGAAGAAAATATTCTTACATACAAGATAATTACCTAGGAGGAAGATAACTAAAGTATCTTTTCATAATATATCCATTAATAGGAATGAGGTATACTTTTGTTTCTAAATTTTTCAAGCTATATGTGCCTAGGCCAATTTTTTCAACCGCTCTAAAAGGACCAAGCCATAACTGTTGGAATTTTGAGTGCTTCCCCTTTTCTTCATGTGGCTTGTCCCATTTGAATATGAGGTCCCCCACATAGAAATATTTATAAACTATAGATAATTTATAAAACCATCTCTTAATTGTATTTTTATGGACAACAAACTTATTTTTCTCCTCCCTTTCTTCTTCCAACTTAAGAAAGGTATCAACCCGCTTCTAGATGACTCAGAAAATCTACCCATGTGAGGCTTGGGATAGTTGAAGAGATGGTAATAATATTTTTAGGGGAATAATGGATTATTTTCCATCATATACGAAGTAAGGAGATGTTCCTAGAGAGGATTTAGGAGTTACTCTATCATCCTACAAAGCAATTCATAGGTCATTGTGCCATTTTCGCTAATGGTTAACAAAAGTATTTTTCAAAATGTGGATCAAGTTTTTATTAGTTTATTTAGATACATCATTACCTTAGGGATAATAATTATGTGAGTATCCTAATAATATCCCCTTGTCTAAATAAAACTCAATTAACTTCAAAGAAGAAAAGTAAGTATCATTATAAAAAACAAGTGTTGATGGAATTCCAAACCTGGTGATCAGATGGTGTTCAAGCAATTGCATGATTTACTCCTCATTTGATTTAGTAAATGATACAACTTTAGTTCATTGTGTGACAAAATTTATCATGGTTAGGATGTACTTATGCTTCTTCAAAGAGTTTGGGTTAATTTTTCTAATGATATCTAACCCACATTCCATGAAAGGTTCTTCGATCATCATAGGTTGTAGTGGAACATGTTTCTTTTCCATTCCAACACACTTTTGACATATCTTACACTTCTAGGAATATGAATGTGCATATCCAAACATTATTAGCCAGTAATAGCTAGGTTTCGAAATCTTGTGAGTTGTTGTTTCAGTAGTGGAATTTCCTCTAGTTGGTCCATCATGTAGTTCTATGAGAATTTTATCAGCATCATCCTTTTCAATGTAATGCCCCATTTTGACCAAGAAATATAAATTATATTATGGCTTAGTTGTATTATCATTTCTTATTATCTATGGAATACTATTAATGATTGACACTTTAGTATATATCCATTTGGACCTCAATATATGTGAATACTATGAATAATTTTTGTTATGTTATTAATGATGGATGTTATATGATTTACTTCTACCATGGTATTTTTAATTGAAGGATTTTGGTATTTGGATATTAGGTTTAATGATATATTTTAAATGCAGTTAGTACCA
>ML785484.1:855153-866178 GCA_009831015.1 Picea engelmannii
CTCAGAAAGGAAAGAACCAAAACATCCTACTCTCTGTTTACTTTTCCTGTGTTAATCAGAAACTGGGTTAGAGATCCCTGCTTAGAAAGAAAGGAATCAGATTGCCTTGTTCTCTGTAGACTTCAATCTCACAAGTGTGCTAAGTAGAAGTAAGGCTCAAGGCTCCTGCTTAGACAGAAAGGAGCTAAGTGTCTTGTTTTCTGTTAGATAAGAGTTCATTGTTTTCTCCACTATTGCTTTTATAAAAGAGTGTTAGCACTGATTCTCTGTTTGAGAGTAAGGGTCCTGTTCTCTGATTGCAAGATAGTTGTTTTTACCCATTGCAATGATATTTTAAATGTAATCTAGGATTCTTAATTTGAACCATAAAGAATTGCAATAGGGAGATTACTTTCCTGTGATTCAATCCAGAGCTTCAGTTCATTCCAGCAAGAATAGATAGAATGATTTTCTTTACTACAACACTAAGTGCTTTTGGAATTGAGCATATATAGTGCACAACTATCTTTGAAACAAAAGACTTCCCTGGGTTGATAATTTATGTTTCACTTGGTTGTTTGAATTTAATTAAGCAATTATAGTGACCAACACTTACATAGCTCATGCATGTACTAATGAAAACAACCATAACATTTAATGCACAATTGATGTATGATCACAACGAAGTTGATAATGTAATAAACCACATAATGAATTATTCAGTCATTTACACTAACATAATAAAAAAAAATCATAAGCCACAACAATTTAAAATGAATGAAACATTCACCTATATTATCATAAATGAATTAAGCATTTAATAAAAGAAATGAGAATATGTTAGGCACTAAGGTTACATGATTAAAACCCAACAACACTCTCAAATACTCCAATACACCCTTCCTTCCTAACCTACTTTCATATTCCATATCCTATCCTTCCTTTGCTAGAATATACTGGAGCATCAACTATGTTGACGTAAATCCATATAGAAATCCATAAGTGGAAGTTTCAACTACCTTTTCAAGGATTACCTAGTAGAAAATTGGAAGGAACCATCACACACCTAAGGGAGTATAGATTAACAAAATCCTTCCATGACTCTAGCTTTCAAAAGATAACTAGTGGGAAATGCCTCCACCCCTCCTGATAGAACTGGGGTCCACACCCTATCATGGACCATAATATGGTGTTGCATTCTTGGATCTTTGTCATTGAATATCTAGTTTCAGTAGCCGTGCCACTTGAAAAAACTATACTTTCCCAAATATCATAGAAATGTATTTGAGCCAATATACAATAACATAGTTATTCTTCCTATCATACCATTGCTCATTCAATTTCCGAAATCAACCACTTAATATGACACTTCTCTAGCTATCATATAGCCCATTCAACCTGTAGGTTATTTTATAACACAATATCATGCACATCGACAAACTATTGATATGTGATTGCCATGTTACTAATCGTTGAACCATATCGATCATCTAGTTCATCCTACACATGGTACTAACTGCATTTAAAATATATCATTAAACCTAATATCCAAATACCAAAATCCTTCAATTAAAAATACCATGGTAGAAGTAAATCATATAACATCCATCATTAATAACATAACAAAAATTATTCATAGTATTCACATATATTGAGGTCCAAATGGATATATACTAAAGTGTCAATCATTAATAGTATTCCATAGATAATAAGAAATGATAATACAACTAAGCCATAATATAATTTATATTTCTTGGTCAAAATGGGGCATTACATTGAAAAGGATGATGCTGATAAAATTCTCATAGAACTACATGATGGACCAACTAGAGGAAATTCCACTACTGAAACAACAACTCACAAGATTTCGAAACCTAGCTATTACTGGCTAATAATGTTTGGATATGCACATTCATATTCCTAGAAGTGTAAGATATGTCAAAAGTGTGTTGGAATGGAAAAGAAACATGTTCCACTACAACCTATGATGATCGAAGAACCTTTCATGGAATGTGGGTTAGATATCATTAGAAAAATTAACCCAAACTCTTTGAAGAAGCATAAGTACATCCTAACCATGATAAATTTTGTCACACAATGAACTAAAGTTGTATCATTTACTAAATCAAATGAGGAGTAAATCATGCAATTGCTTGAACACCATCTGATCACCAGGTTTGGAATTCCATCAACACTTGTTTTTTATAATGATACTTACTTTTCTTCTTTGAAGTTAATTGAGTTTTATTTAGACAAGGGGATATTATTAGGATACTCACATAATTATTATCCCTAAGGTAATGATGTATCTAAATAAACTAATAAAAACTTGATCCACATTTTGAAAAATACTTTTGTTAACCATTAGCGAAAATGGCACAATGACCTATGAATTGCTTTGTAGGATGATAGAGTAACTCCTAAATCCTCTCTAGGAACATCTCCTTACTTCGTATATGATGGAAAATAATCCATTATTCCCCTAAAAATATTATTACCATCTCTTCAACTATCCCAAGCCTCACATGGGTAGATTTTCTGAGTCATCTAGAAGCGGGTTGATACCTTTCTTAAGTTGGAAGAAGAAAGGGAGGAGAAAAATAAGTTTGTTGTCCATAAAAATACAATTAAGAGATGGTTTTATAAATTATCTATAGTTTATAAATATTTCTATGTGGGGGACCTCATATTCAAATGGGACAAGCCACATGAAGAAAAGGGGAAGCACTCAAAATTCCAACAGTTATGGCTTGGTCCTTTTAGAGCGGTTGAAAAAATTGGCCTAGGCACATATAGCTTGAAAAATTTAGAAACAAAAGTATACCTCATTCCTATTAATGGATATATTATGAAAAGATACTTTAGTTATCTTCCTCCTAGGTAATTATCTTGTATGTAAGAATATTTTCTTCATTGTTTGTTTTTGAAATTTTGATTTCGAACTTCACCTTCTTTTCTATGCTTAAATACATTTTTGATAGTTATTATTTTTATTTTGAATTTAATTTTTCTAATCATTATCTTCACTTCATTTTAGTTTATTCATAAATATTTATGTTATAATTCACTCCTGAAAACTAATTGAGTGTGCATTGAAAGTGTCATGACTTCTTCAAAAACCACGAGCATGAATGATTAGAGCCATGAAACTCTCCTATGATCCCAATGTTGATGCATGTAGCATCAGATAGGTATTTCTACATAGGCTTGGTGTCTATCATGCAAAAGTCATCCAAAGTCTTCTACTCTTGGATTTAATTTAATTAAATAAATTTCTAAAGTAAATTTCTTTTATTAATTAATTATTGAATTAATTGATTTATTAAGGAAAATGCTAAAAGTAATTAGCATGTAATCTAAATATCAAGTGAAGTGAGAAGTAATCTTGATTGTTAATCACTTTGGATATTAGAATAGATTATAACTCAAGATTATAAAAGAAAGGCTATGGTGAAGGAGGAAGACACTTGAAACTTGACATTCTTGAGGGTAGAGAAGGACCTTTTCTTTCGAGAGGATTGGATCACAAAGGACTATGATTCAAGATATTGGATAGGTGGAGAAGGACTTTTCACAAGTGGATTTCATTCAAATGAATCCACAAGCAAGAGTCATGTCGTGCATAACTTTCCATACATGATTTATGTACATGTACGTGAGTGCTAGTGGAGACAGGTGCGTGTACATGGGTGTGTAATAGGGGCATTCACGCACATCTAAAAAAGCGTGTAGTTCTGGGTCGTACAAAAAATTAGAATTTGGAAGGTTTTTCTGCAGTGGTATTTCTCTCAGTGGGCATTATCCCTATTACGAGAGCCATGATTTTAGCATAATAAAATCATTCTCAGTATTGGTTTTCCCTCTAGGGTTTTTCCATGGGTATATAGCCAAAAATATTGTTGTTCATCTGTGCATGATTTGGTTTCTATTTTTTCCTTTTGCTAGATTTATTTAGTTGAATATTTCAACATTGTATTTTTGTTTTGTGAGCTTCTAATTTGATTTGCAGTAAGGAAATCACTAGATATCAATACACCTAGGTACTAGAGTAAGAAGTTTTCAACATGGTATAAGAGTGCATGCTCTGAAGGGAAGCTCGATCTATTAGATCTGTAGGAGGTCTTAGCAGATCCATAACCAATAAGAAGAAATTCGAGGACAAATTTTAGGGGAATAGTCATACTGAGGCAAAACTAGGGTTTTGCAGGTTTACAAAGTTGTACGCAAGTTGCAAGAAGGGAGAGGAGCTTACATACGTGGGTGTTAGTGAGAAAAGACGTGTACATACATAGTTTTAAGTGAGCACAATAACATGCACATGAGGGTGTAATTTATAACATGTGCATACATATACAGTTGTAAGTGAGCATAGGTGAATTTATACATGGGTTCCAGTAGTGACAGGCACGTACAGGTCTGTACATGTCAGAACAAGGGAAATTTTCAGTAGTCGATTATTTCTAGGGAATATTTTCAGATGGAAACAACACCATTGATATTTGAAGACAAATTGGATGGAGCATCCAACATTCTGTATTGGAAAGTAAGAGCAATTTTGGCATTGAAGGAGTATGACCTTTAGGAGTTAGTGGATAAAGTAGTTACTCCACCAACATATTTGACAACTTTGGAAGCTCACAATAAGAAGGAGATAAAATAATATAGGGTCCTATTGTATTCAATGAAGGATAATCTAATTCCTCACATATACAATAAGAAGACAACCAAAGATATGTTTGATTCCATGGTAAGTTTATTCTAGAGAAAGAACATGAATAGGAAGATGGTATTAAAGAATAAACTCAAAATGGTGCATATGTCTAGATATGATAATGTTACCAACTATATCATGAGGATCAAATAGGAGTGTTATTAACTTTTATCCATAGGGGAGAAAAAAGAGGATGTAGAGCTCGTTAATGTGGCATTGAATGGTATTCCGAAGTCTTGGGAAGCATTTTTCAAAGGCATTTGCACTCGAGAAAATATCCTATATTGGAAAAGACTTTGGGATGAATGTATATAGGGAGAGACTTGGGAGGAGTCTAATATTAACAAGCAAGGAATTAGTGAGAATAAATTGGCTCTTGTTAGTAAGAGGAAGAAGGAAAAATGAAAGAGTTCTAGCAAGAAGGGTAACAATTATGGAGGATCATCACAAGTAGGGAAGAAGAAGGGCTTGAGTAAAATCAAGTGCTACTCATGTCATAAGAATGGACATTATGAATCTCAGTGTCCTGAGAAGAATAAGGGTAAAGGACAAATGAAAACAACAACATCGTTAGAGACATAACTATATGAGTTTGCAACAAAGTTTGAGAAGGATTTCTCACTAGTTTCATTCCTTTTTACGAGAACAACTGCGAGAAGTTCTTGGTTCTTAGACAATGATGCATCTTGTCATATGACAGAAGAATATGATTTATTTAGTAGTTTAATGAAGAAGGACTCTAATTTTCATGTGAAACTTGGTGATGATCCAAAGTATGCAGTGAAGGGAGAGGAAACAATGACATTCTAGATTGAGTCAGGAGGTTCATTAGATTCCCAGGATGTGCTTTACATACCAGGTTTGAAGAATAATTTTCCCTCAGTATCAACTATGGAGGACATGGTTTTTTCCATTACTTTTCATAGAGGGAAAGTACTCATATGTTCAGATAAATCTTGTCTAGATAATGCAATGGTCATTGGGGTTAGAGAGGGAAATTCATACAGGTTGCAGGGAAATATTGTTCAGGATTTGGTACATAATAGTGACAACCTATGTGAGTTGTGGCATAGGAGGTTGGGGCACCTACACTATAGGTATTTTTTGATTCTATGGGGGATTGTTACAGGTCTTCCCAAGTTCAATATTGAGCAGCAATAAGTGTGCAGAGGATGTGCACTTAGAAAGAATGCTAAGGATTATTTTATGAGCAACGAGAGTAGGTCCAAGGGGGATATTGGATATTATCCATTAATATGTGAGTGGAACAATTTCATTAACATTGTTACAAGGATATTCATACTGTGTGACATTTATTGACGGTTTTCCTAGGAAAAAATGGATCTTCTTCATGAACACCAAGGAGAGATCTTCAGTCGCTTCAAAGCGTTCAATGCTTAGATAGAGAACCAAATAGGTAATAAGATCAAGGTATTGAGGTAAGATAATGGGGGAGACTACAACTCCAATGAACTCAAGGATTTTTGCAAGCAGGTAGGGATCAAGAGGGAGCTCGCAATCTCATACAACCCTCATCAGAATCGGGTTGCTGAGAGAAAGAATTGGTCCATCATCAGTTCTTCCAGGGCTATGACAAATTAACAATATTTTCCTATGTTTTTGGCGGAAGAGGCATGTAACATGGCAACATATGTGCAGAACATGAATCCTCATAGGATACTAGGGGACAAGAATCTGGAGGAGGTGTTCTCGAGAGTGAACCCAAATATTGGTCATTTGAGGATCTTTGGTTATATAGTCTACATCCATGTGCCTATGGAGAAGCACACAAAGTTGGATCCTTTAGGAAATAAGGGTACATTTGTGGGGTACAATGAGACCTCAAAGGATTATAGAATCTTTATTCCAGTTTGTGGGAAGATAGTTGTGAGTAGAGATGTTAAGTTTGAGGAGAATGTGACATATAGGAGATCTCATAAGTCATCAACAATGAGAGAGGACAAGGAGAAGTAGGCTCCGAAAGATGATCAACATTCAAAAATTCATAATTTAGGTGGGGAAGAGGGGTTATACCCTTCTAGTCCTTTGAGGAGACCTACATGGATATTACATACATTGGAGGATGTTGGTGAGGCTCCTAGGAGTGCGATCAGAGAGCATAGACCTCCAAGAAAGTTTCTGAACTATATGGAAATTTTCTCTACAAGACCAAGCATGTTGTAGATGTTAGCACTGATAATTTCAAGAAGAGGTTTGTGGTGAGAGGGTTCTCCTAGAAAGAGGGCGTGGACTACGAGGAGACATTTTCTTCAGTCACCAAGTATGCTTCTATTTCATCTATTATTTTTATTTCTTCAGTTATGAGGTGGAGGATACATAAAATGGATGTGAAAATATCCTTCCTCAATGAGATTATTGAGGAGGAAGTATACATAGAGAAACCTCAGGTATTTTAGGTAAATGGGAGGGAGTCTCATGTGTGTAGGCTTAAGAAATCCTTGTACGAACTCAAACATGCACCCAGGGTATGGTATTCCAGGATTGATGGATACTTGTAGAATATGGGCTTTACCAAGAGTGAGGAGGATCCTAACTTATACTTCATACTTGTTGGAGAGGATCCTCTCATCTTGGTTTTTTACATAGAGTATTTGTTTCTCAAAGGTGTAGAGGAGCTTATTGCGGGGTGTAGAGATGATTTATCTAGTGAGTTCGAGATGAAGGACATTGAATTAATGAATTATTTCTTTGGATTAGAGGTATGGAAGGTATCGTGAGAGATATTCATTGGACAAGGGAAGTATGCAGTATAGATATCGAGGAGATTCAAGATGGAGGACTGTAAATTGATGGCTACACCTATGGTTACCAACCTTAATAAGGTGATCACTTCAGATTCATAGTTGGTGGATCCCAAGATATACAAACAATTGATAGGGTCCTTGATGTACTTGGTCAACACTAGGCAATATATTTTTTTTGTTGTGAACACCTTAAGTCAGTTCATGGTGGAGCTGATGTGGGTGCATTGGATCGCAACGAAACATGTGCTTAGGTGCTTGAGACATACAATGGAGTATGGATTGAGGTATCTTGGAGGAAATGGAGTGGATTTGCATGGATATACATACTCATATTGGGAAGGAAGTGCAGTAGATTGAAAGAGAACCTTGAGGTGTTGCTTCAACTTGGGATCAGCTATGATTGCTTGGTTCAGTAGGAAACAAAATTTTGTAGCACTTATTTCAGTAGAGGCAGAGTATATGGCAACAATTATGGCTAGATACTAATTGATTTGGCTTCACAAATTTCTTAAAGTTCTATTTTATCAGGAGTTGGAGCCTACAATGATATAATGCAATAATCATAGTTGTATCAAACTCTTAAGGAATCCAATATTCCATGACATGTCCAAGCATATTGAGATCAAATACCACTTCATCTGGGATACAATATAGAATGGAGTAGTGAAGTTTTATTATACTTCCATAGATTATCAGGTTGCATATATTCTGACCAATCCCTTGCAGAAAGGGGAGTTTTTTTTTCTCTAAATACAGACTTGGAGTGGTGCAGAACACCTTCCTCTTTAAGAGGAAGTGTTGATTCATGTAGCATCAGATAGGTGTTTCTTCACAAGCTTGGTGTCTAGCATGTGAACTTTTCCAAAGCCTTCTACTCTTGGATTTGATTTAATTAAAGAAATTATTAAAGTAAATTGATTTTATTAATTAATTATTAAATTTATTGAGTTATTTAAGGAAAATGCTAAAAGTAATAAGCATGTAATCTAAGTCTCAAGTGAAGTGAGAAGTAATCTCAATTTTCAATCCCTTTGGAGATTAGAAATAAATTATAACTCATGATTATAAAAGCAAGGATAGGGTGAAGGAGGAAGATACTTGATACTTGAGATTCTTGAGAGTAGAAAATGACCTTTTTCTTTTCAGAGGATTGGATCACAAAGGACTATGATTCAAGATATTGGATAGGTGGATAAGGACTTCCATCTAGAGATCAGATCAAGGAGAAGAGAGAATAGAGGTTGTTGCAGGTGGGTTTCAGTCAAGCAAAGCCACATGGAAGATTTACATCGTATAGAGTTTTCTATACATTATTTCATGGGTGCCATTGGAGACATGCATGTGTACATGGGTGTGTAGTATGGAAAACTGCATACATCTCAGAAAGCGTGTAGTTCTAGGTCATACACTAGATCATACTTTGTCAATTTTGTTCACAATTTTATTTCTCTCAGTGGGTCATTATCCCTGTTACATGAGCCCTAATTTTAGCAGAATAAAATCATTCTCAACACTGGTTTTCTCTTCAGTTTTTTTCCAAGGGTATCTACCCAAAAATATTGGTGTTCATGTGTGCATTATTTGGTTTCTAGTTTTTTCTTCTGCTAGATTTATTGAGTTGAATATTTCAACAGTGTATTTTTGTTTAGTGAGTTGCTAATCTGATTTGCAGTAAGAAAATCACTAGATAAAAAGATACCTAGGTGCTGGAGTATGAGGTTTTCAACACCTAATAGATAAAAGACTAGTTCATTAAACCATATTTGATCACTACCTTTATTTAGGTATCTGAACTATTAACTCAATGGTGGAACATAACTTGGATAATGGATAGCTATGAACAACTAAAAGCTCAATTATTGAGTGGATTTTTAGATGTTTCCAGGGCCTCATCCATTCACATAACACTTACTGATGTTTTATTGAGAAGTAAATATAGTGTTTAGATTTATATGAATAAGGGATATGCATTTTATCATTCAAGCAAATACAAAACTAGTTCTTATATAATAAGTATCATCCCACATGCCCCTAAAGGGTTATTGATATCCTCGATCCACCTCTCTCTCAAGATAAACTCAGAAGGTAAAGGTTTGGGAAAGGAATTTCAGATCATGTGAGACATGTAGGTATCTTTGTTGGGGCTATAGATGATCTTTGGCACTGGATCAATCCTTGTGATACTAGGGTGACTCCATTGGGGCTATGGATGCTCGCTAGAAGTGAAACAATACTAAGAGAATATAAACAAAAAAAACAAGTAAATCTTCAAGAACCCCTTATTTGTAGAAACTTGATGGCACTAAGATGGCATTTGAGAATAAACTAATTCAAAAATAGACTTCATCTATTTGGCCTTATGGCTCTGGCTGGTAAGTCACCCAATCTTGAAATTGGGTTTTCATAGAGATTATTTAAATCACAAATTTCAGTGGGACTCATGTGATTGAAGATAAGATTAATCATGCAAGGTATTTTTGATCTTCTCATAACCAATGATTATTTAGCATCTAATTTGAAAATATCCATGGTTTCACTTAGTGTCTCACCCATTGTTGAGCAATAAACAATTCCCCTTCCATTTTTCCTTATTACATGACTTGATAAAAATGACGGCCCCTCTTTTTGATCTTTATTTAATTTCAAGAAAATATAAGCTTTCATAAATAAAATTTCTCTTTTCTCATTTTGAATAAAGTTCTCAATCCGTTTCATGACTTCAATAATGTTGGATGAGTTTTCTCAAATTTTCGAGTGCCTTCCTTTTTCACTAAATTTCATTATAAGAAATATTTAAGTGTTTCATATCATGTCAAAGATATTTTTCTTTCAAAATGTTGGAACATGATCAACTTTACAAAATTGCAAAGTTTGTGATAAACCGCCATATCACAAAGTTGTAGAGTTTTTATATGTCACAATATTGAAAAACTTCAAAGGATGTGATACACCACGGAACCACGATGTGATACACAATTCAACTTTTAGATACCACTACCTTGTAAACAAAGAAGAAAATTCGTTTGATGTGATGTGTCTCACAGGCTCAAAATTGCAAACTTTATGATAAAATAAATCAAAATTAAATGAAGTCTTGGATTGTCGCACAGCCATAAATTTTTGAAAGATGTGATGATGTGACAAACAAAAGTTATTGCTCAAATCCAAATTTATCTCCAATGCAACATATTGCATCTTCACAAATCCTCAAAGTTGGCAAGATTTTGACACGGGAATATCTATCGCACACCATCCAAAATTTCTTGCTTGCAATAGAAATTCTGCGATGCGACACATTGCATAGTTTAAAGGTTTGGAGAAGTGCGATAATAAAATATTTCATAGAGATAAAAAGGTTGATAATAGCGTGCTAAGGATAAGGAGGCTTATCACATATTTGGAAAGTTTCAAAAGACATGACACATTGCTTTTGAACAAAATTCAGAAGTTGCAAAAGTGTGTCAATTTGACCTCTTTAAAAAAAGTAAGAAAGGTATTGCACATTATAAAAAGGAACTATGATGGTTTAAATATCACTTTGAGTTTCACTAATTATCAAAGAGATAGTGG
>ML785485.1:20700-40150 GCA_009831015.1 Picea engelmannii
GTGTGACTCGATCGTGGTTATGACTTGATTTTGAAGAAATTTTAGGTAGCCTCTTGTCTTCCATGTTGTTTAACTTGTTCTTATACATTAGGTATCTAGTCATAGCCATGCTCTCAATGGGGGAGAGGCTTATTTCTAAGAGGAGGATGGGATAGGGTGTATTTCCTTTAATTTTGAGATTATAGGTTATAAAATTCTTCTGTATTTGATCTATCTTTCTCCAAGATTCACGAGAGATACTGCAACCCCAGACTTCACATCCATAAAGAATAATAGGTGTAACAAGAGTCTCAAAGAGGATTTTCTTCTTATCCAAACTACAACGATGAGCTGATTTACAATTGTTTTCAAACCCATAGTAAGATTTTCATCCCCCAATAATCCTTTTCTCAATGCTATAATTCCAATTGAGCTTGTGGTGAATATCAATTCCAAGATATTTGTATGAATTCACTTCCTCCAAGTTGTTGTTTTCATATCGAAAGGTATCATAAGAGATCTTATTGGATTTAATAATAATGACCTTAGTCTTATTAGTATTAACATTCATACCCATATTGAAGAAAAAATCATTGAGGATTCTTAGTTGGTTTTCAAGATCACGGGGAATCCTTGCCATAAGAACGCTATCATCGGCATAAAGAAGAAGATTGATGACTATACCATTGAGAATAGGGCCAACACAATGTGCTTTTTCCAAGCATTCTTCTAACTTGTCAATGTATATGCCAAAAAGGGTAGGGAACAAGGGACAACCTTGTTTGACTCCGATATTGCAACTAATCTCTTTTGACCAGCCCTGAGTGTTTTTAAACTTATCAATAATGTTCTCATACATCCTTATTGTAGCAGCCCTCAACTCGAGAGACACTTTTATCTCTTCCAACCTATTCCAATTTTTTTTCCTAGGAACCATGTCAAATGTTTTTCTAAAGTCAAGGATTCAGAAATATTGCCCAAAAAATTGCATGAAACTATCCATGGAGGTAAGGTTCATTAATATTAAATTACAATTGTAGTGATGGAAATTGTCTTCCTTTAGTTGAAGATAGAAAACACCTTCTTTCACACTTATTTTCTCATTATATTTGGTTTTTGAGAATCCACATTTAAATACCTTCCCACCTATGTTTTTAATGTGTTTATTAATCTTGATAATAAGAATAAACATGTGTGTGGCCTCTCACAAGTTCTATTTTATTTCATTTTAGAAAACATTAGTAGTTTCTATTTAAAAAAGAAAATCCAAAATAATTGAGTAATATTTAATATTTCATTATATTAATAATGTTAATTATTTCAAATTTTGCAATCCATAACTTTTATGGGCAAAAATAAAAATTTCCTTGAAGGGTAGGAGTACCAGTCAAATTTATATCCTTAACAGTCGTGGGGAACGAGTTTCCTCAAAAAAAAAAATGTTTGGGTGTCCTCCTTAAAAAGGGGGCTCTAGACATGCCCCCAAAGGAACTCTTGGGGTCCTTTAAAAATTTAAAATTAAAAAACAAAGATATTAAAAAAAATAATTTATGCTTATGCTTAGTACTTATTTTAGTATCTACTATTTTGCTTAGTACTAAGTAGATTTTAGAATGAGGAATGATGAATTTAAATTAATGTATCAATATTTTACTATTTTTGTCCCATTTATGATTTATTAATCAACTTATTTCATTGATGAATTTGAATTTGAATCATGTTTATATCATTTACAAATTTGAATTTACTAATTTAGAACAATTTAGTATTTTACCATTTACTATTTAGCATTTACTTTGCACAATGATGAATTTTCATAGGACGAATTGTTATTGTCAAGATTTGACCATCTTTATTTTTATTTTTTATATTATATATATGACATCCTCATTCACCCATTTCTTAAAAATCCCTAAAATTTTGAAGTGCTTCCACAAGTCCCCTATGTGTCTCCCCGCATTTAACCATAAAATCCCATCAATCTACCTAATACAATCAATACAACCATAGAATCCCATCAATCTAGCTATGCAATCAATACAACACTTAGGATTGCTTATTGATTATCGATATTTTGGTCCATATTATCTACACCAACCATAACCTATGAATCAATTATTATCACTAGAAGATACCACTAGGACACCACAAAACCATGCCTCAAAAACAAAAAAGTGCAAATATGTTCAAACACTTTTCATGCTTGTCCCTACTAATTCAATGGATGCCTCTTAAACATGGTTGTGGCATATAATTGAGCTCCCTATGATTTGATTAAAATGCATCGATGTTCCTCATGATGATTTTTATTAAAAATGCATCCATGTTCCTCGTGATGATTTTGATTTAACATCCTTATGAGAAGGTAAATAAAAAATTATTAACTCATCAATAATCTCCTTGAGTTTCGAGTGATGGTTGGAATTGTTCCCACATTCCACTCATGGAATAAGTTGGTGTAAAAACTAATGAGTTGTGGAAGCAATTGTGAAGGCCTCATACCATTGTTTTTGGCCTAAGGCCATGGTTTGGGCCCCAAGAACCTGAAACCCTTGCACTTGCACTTGACCTCAATTCATTCCTTGTACATTGAGAACCATCCATGGTTTGTATAACCTTGAAATAAGGAACATATCCCACTAATATGTCAAATATTATTTATTCTAACACTTTTGTGGTTATATGGGACCCTTCACATGACCCATGAGCTCAAGAGGTAAATGCTATGTACTAAGTTTAATGTTAAACCATAACCTAAGTCTTGAGAGACCTTCATGGTGCTTGAAACCCAAAAATGGTGTACATCTCACTTGTATGCTAAATGCTCACTATGTAAGGTCTATGTGGTTTTTGTAGCACAATCCATAACCCATTATTCCTAAAGGTAATTGGCATGGCCTTAGAATCTAGAATTTGACCCCAAACCATGATTTAGGCCCAAAGAACCATCCCTAA
This sequence comes from Picea engelmannii, assembly GCA_009831015.1. NCBI lineage: Eukaryota > Viridiplantae > Streptophyta > Pinopsida > Pinales > Pinaceae > Picea > Picea engelmannii. The sequence continues at coordinate 23,635 of ML785485.1, forward strand.
GACATCAATATTCAAAATGGTCCATAACCCACTTGTAGGCCAAATATTTTGTATGCATAGTTTGTGTTTGTTGGCTTATATCCTTGTAGTATAGCCTGAGAGCCAAGAACCATGGTCTTTTTTGAAACATCCATATTAACCCCGAATTTATCAAGAAAATATGGATCTATGTAGGTAATAATAGTAGATATACTAAAGTAAATAGTAATAGTAAATACTAAAGTAAATAGTAATAGAAGTAATAGTAATAGTTAATGCTAATGTGATAAAACAATTACTAAATTAATAGTAATATGATATATATAATACAATGTGTAATTTTTGTTTTTATTAATTGAGTCAACTTTATTAATTGAGATTTTAATTCAACCAACATCACATCTAACATCAAGTGACAACTTATCCCCCCATACTAGGTTGTAGAAAGTCTCTTTGTGCAAATATATGGGTTATAATCACATGGTTGAACACCTCAGGAACCAAGAACCATTTTATTATTCAAAACAGATGGTTGAACACCTTAAGAACTAAGAACCATTCTATTATTCAAAAATATATGGGTTATAATCACATGTTTGAACAACTCAAGAATTAACTTGCAAAGGATACACAATATCAATACTCCAAATATATAGGGGACAAAACCCTTTATCTAAAATACACATTGTCAAAACAAAAATTGTATTACTAATATTAGTAGCTAATATAACATCCATGCAGAAAAATTGTATTACTAATCTTAGTAGCTAATATATCATTCATGCACATAAGATGGTCCTCATGTTGTTTAAATATAGAGAAATAATCAATCAAATGGAAGGAAAAGTATAAAGTATCATAACTATGGAGAATATCTAACCATTGTATTACTCATGTAGAAGATAAAATTTTGATCTTCAAACCACTTGTACATGCTAAGAAACAAACATAGATAAAATATATAAAACTAGCTAATATAACATCCATGCACATAAGATGGTCCTCATGTTGTTTAAATATAGAGCTAGAATCAATCAAATGGAAGGACAAGGATAAAGTATCATAACTATGGAGAATACCTAACCATTGTATTACTCATGTACAAGATAAAATTGTTTCCTTGAGTTGTAATCCAAGAAGAAGTTACAACTCATTGGCTACATACTCTCAAGAACACCATTTTGAAAGGGTACTCGCTTTTTGTAACTTTTGAACTACTTTTAATATTTTAATGAGAAGAAGTCCGCAATCTAGTGTATGTAATGTGCACCCTGTGAACTCAATCCACTGTTTGTAATGTTCACCCTTTGAACTATTTCTAGTTTAATGTATACTACTATAAGGTTATATTATTTATTTGATACATTGTTCTTTTATGAATTTTATAGCTTTACATCCCATTGCTTATCTAACATTATTTTTTTGATTAGATGAATGTATGGTTGTGAATAATATTGTTGTTTCAAATTAATTTGTACAGTTTTTTTTTTTATTGTTCATGTATTATTAATCTGTTCTTTTCTTTAATAAATTACTATTTTGGAGTGTAAGTAGGAATTAGTATTTTAACTATATGATCATTTTGTTGATAGGTTAGAATATTTTTACTTTTTATACATAGATTTAGTTTATATTACACTTTGCATTTTTCATACCAATCATCAATACCCATTAATTTCCAATAATGCAGTTAGGCCAAAATCTGAATGGGTATCCTATACCAATTGGTGCAAGGTATAATTGGCACTTTACATTAAGGAGCACCCCTTGTCTCCTGAAGATAATTTTTCCCACACCAAAAATAAATTATGCAATATATGATAGAAACCCTTGATTTGTGGAAATTCATATAATAATGTATTGGTTATAATAGAATTCGAATACTATAAGCTATAGTAAAAAATACTCCAAAAATGTAAAAGAAGTATCTAAAAGTGTTGATCAAGACAAATAATCTAAACGAAGTCAAGCATTATATTTCTTGGAATTATGTGTTTTCATATTCCAAGTTGGAATTTGGTCAACCAAAAGTGGAACTAATGGGAGGGATTTATTCAAAATTTCTTGGTTAAAAAAACGTTCTTGAGAATAAAACTAAAATTATGTGGTTTGTTGATACATGTACTAAAGATAATATCAATTGAGTTTAGCTTAGGTGATTGGGAGGAATGATTGTTATCCTCCCTACTCGGGTTCAATTCTTTTAAGTGACATGTTGATATCATAACAAGTATATTGTTGTAATGGATTTGAGTCATATTACTATTACTATTAATTCTCTTACTGTATTTATCAAAGAAAATATTATTTACATTAATTACAACCAACAAGAAGTTTGCAGCCTCTTGAAAAGACTAATCCATGTGAAATCTTGTTTTGCAGGCTCCATGGATAAGTTGATGCCAAAGAATTCAAGGAAACATGGGTACCCTTAATTCACACAATCACATCCACTAAACATATATTCAATTGGGTTAATATCCTTTTTTCCACCTTGGAGTATGCTATATCAGGTGCAAAGTGCATAGTGCCAATAAAACATCCAAATTTTCACATGTCTTTGTACTTGTTGGATGTAGTATGTATGGTCCATGCCTTCCTAGATATGAATTAGTGATGGAAATTGAGTGATCCTCCCATCCATGTTTATTTCACACAAACATCATGTCCATTATCACCAAATATGTGATAATTTATTAATTCCTCTGTTCCAACTACTATTTTTCCCCAACACCATGTATGTCAGATAGGGAAATGATGGCAGTTAGAAAGATTAGGGATTGGTTTCTTTTGGAGCATGGGACTTGTATCAAAATATATGGCTTAACCAAACCACCTGACTTATTTCCAAGGTTTGTACCTAATAAGTTGGCCCTGCAATAAGTAGCATACAGGACCTTGGTGAATGGGGTTGTGTCTAGAGATAAAAAACTACCATGGCCACCAACGCCTTTCTACCTAGGATAGTATAGTTTTAAGGACACCAAAGAGACACAAGTTGAAGTTGACATTTTGGAAACATTCCATTTCAATGAAGAGATATTTCATAAGCATGACCCCCTGAAAATTGTTAGCAATCGTTGTCATACCTGCAAGTATAGGTGGCCCAATGAATCTAAAACATGGATATAGGAAGACATCCATAAAGGGGTCACAAATTATGATGAATTACTTTATAGGATGAGAAGCAACTCCCAACATAGAGAAAAATTATAGAAGGAGTAATAACCAAAGAAACAAAAGAAAAGAAAATTATAGAAAAGGAATCTAAAGCACTTAGAATTCAACAAGAAGTAGTAACAACAGAAGCAGAGAAGAAGAGGAAAGTGAAGGAAGAATGAAAGAAAATAAGACTTTAGAAAGAGAAAGAAGAAATTTTCAAATGTCAAGAAGACAAAAAGAGAAAAAAGGAAAGGGAGAATAAGAAGAAAGAAAAATTGAGGAGGAGGCCCAAAAGACTTTAATCCAATAAATACCAGTAATGGTGAGACTTCTTCTAGCACATCCTTGACTAAAGGCCATTTCCCTTAATCGTGAGACTTCTTCTAGCACACCCTTGACTAAAGGTCATTTCCCTTTGTGGGAACTAGTACTGGGATAATTTACACCCTCCAAGGTTAATATAATGGTTGATCTTGAATCTTTTATATTTTATAAGGCCCAGAGAAAATTTGTGAAACAAACAAATAAGGAGACTCCACGCTAATGGTGCTCCTGTACTCATAGTCACCACAAAGATGTCCATAATGAAAACATCCATGGAGATGCCCTAGCCATAGATTCAACATGATTTTTGTTCACCCATTCCTCCAAACAAAACCTTATAGAAATGGTTAATGAAATTGAAGAGTACAAATCCAAATTAAATAACCTAGAAAAAGAAGTGAGTTATTATAAAGGAGATAGGGTCGATATTCTTAAATTTAGAGAAGTATCCACTAAAGAAAAATAATAAATAAATGCCACTATAAAATGGTTGTACAACAACCTAAAAATATTTATAGGATTTTTCCACATAGCTACTAGAAATGGAAGCAAAATCCAATACTAAAAATGCAAATATGGAAGTGGTTTGCATAAGCATGGAAAATTTGAAGAAATGGCGAGAAGAAAATGAAACACACCACAAGAGCTTCCTCGGATGGCCGAGAAAGAAAGAAAATAAGTTGAAATATGAATCCTTTTGAAGTGACAGAAAAGAGAAAAGGAACTTGAAAAGGACATTTTGAATTCAATAATCCTCTACAAGTGTTTCCACATTGTGGTAAAGAGGATAAGAGATAGATGCAGATTACCCAAGATTTTGGGGTAGCCAAGGATAATTGAAGAAATAGTTGCATATTTCGAATCAAACTTTAACTTAAGTATAATATCCATGGAAATGGAACAAAGGGTTTCCCAAAGGTGTGCTAAAGGAATACATTGCTACCTTATCTAAAGATAACATTTTGCTCAATTCCTTTCAAGTAACATTAAAAAATGGCATGGAAACTTTGTCCCAAGATGCTACTATGTATGAGGTTACATTAGAAGATATACTATTTAAATTCCTTTCAAGTAACATTAAAAAATGGCATGGAAACTTTGTCCCAAGATGCTACTATGTATGAGGTTACATTAGAAGATATACTATTTAGGAGAACACTTAGAATGGTTGGTTTTCATGAAGTATAGAATGCATACTTCAAAGACAAAGATAAGGATGTGCATGGAATTTCTTTTTTAGTTGCACTGTATAATGTACAAAGTAGGAAAAGACAAATTAGGCAAGTACGAGAGTTGTAACTATCAAAGTTGCAAGAAGAAGTTGAAACTCATTAGTTACATAGTCTCAAGAGCACTATTTTGAAAGGGTACTCGCTTTTTGTAACTTTTGGAACTACTTTTAATATTTATTTTGATGGGAAGTAGTCGTCAAGGCCATTTTGGAAGAGAAGCAATCTACTGTATTTGATGTGCATCATGTGAACTACTTCTAGTTTAATGTATTGTCATTATCACTACTGTAAGGTTATACTATTCATGTGATAGTTTGTTCTTTTATGAATTTTATAGTTTTACATCCCATTACTTTTATAACATTGTTGTTTTGAGTTGATGAATGGATGGTCATGAATAATATTGTTTTTTTAGACTAATATGGACATTATTTTTATTGTTCACTTGTTACTAATCTTTTCTTTTATTTAATAGATTAATATTTTGGAGTGCAAGTAGGAATTAGCATTTTAACTATCTCATCATTTAATTGATGGGTTAGAAAAGATTTACTTTTTGTACATAGATTTAGTTTATATTGCACTTTGCATTTTGCATACCAATCACCAATACCCATTAATTTCCAATAATGGCAGTTAGGCTAGAATTTGAATGGGTATCCTACACCAATTAGTGTAAGGTCTAATTAGCACTTTACATTAGGAGTGCAATTGCAAGGTCTAATTGACACTTTACATTAAGGACTTCCCCTTGTCTGTTGAGTGGAATTGTTTCCACGTCAAACACATCCCTTGTCTCTTGAAGGGAATTTCTCTCACACCAAAAATATATTATGCAATATATGACACAAACTCTTGATTTGTGGAAATTCATATAATAATGTATTGGTTATAATAGAATTGGAATACTATAGGTTTTAGTCAAAAACACTCTAAAAAGGTAAAAGAATTATCTAAAACTATTGACCAAGACAAATAATTTAAGTAAAGTAAAAATTGTAGACATGTACTAAAGATAGTGTCATTTGAGTTTAGCTTAGGTTATTGGGAGGAATGATTGTTATCCTCCCCACTTAGGTTTTAATGAATTTGAGTCCTATTACTATTACTATTAATTCGCTTACTATATTTATCAAAGAAAATATTATTTACATTAATGACATATTTTATTGAGTTATTTTTATATGTATTCATCATATCCAAAATGATGCTTTACTTTAATTACATGTTCATGATGAATAACTTATTTATTTTAATGATTTATATTCACTTTGTAGTTATATTAGTTATGACTTTACTTTAATTACATGTTCATGATGAATAACTTATTTATTTTAATGATTTATATTCACTTTGTAATTATATTAGTTATGACTTTGTATTCAACCCATGTTGGGAGTAAAGGGAATAAGCTAGAATTCTTTGAAAAATGATTTAGTATTTTTCAATTTGATCTATGTATGCATACTCAACACAAAATGTTAACAAGATTTTATCATTGTCATTTGAGAGAAAAAGATTAAAAAGGGAGCAACTTAAAGTCATTATAACACAAGAAAATTGTGACAATGTACTTAGAAAGGGTCATGTTGGTTTTGGGAATCCACATGTATATCTCAAACTTTTAAACAAAGTTTGGAAGATTTTTAAGGGTGCTTATGATACTAGAAACAATGTTTGTAGATTATTCAAAATATTTTTCGTTTTTTTAATAATGAAAGGAACTATGTAATTATAAAATGTTATAATTGTGAAGATATGGATAACACACGCTTTTAAAATATATTGGTGTTATGCTTGCTATACCTAAATGGTGCTAATGATGTGAGATTTATTGTGAAAATTTTGAAACCATATTAAATAATGTATTTAATACATTTTTCTAATATTTTGAGAGTGTTGGTTGTGTTTGATAATTCAACATTACTTTTAATCCTTTTACAATATTTCCATCTAAACAAAAAGTAATTAATGAAAAAATTATAAATATTTATTTACATCTCCAATTATAGAAATCAAATATATATGAATGTTATGTATTTGTTATCTTTTATTATTACAAAGACTTATAATTACGAATATATGAATGATGAATACATGTAGATGATGTAACCCCTTTTAAAGGCTTTGAATGATATAGATTAAGTGTGAAATTGGGGTTTTCCTAAAAGGGTTGGATATAATGGTGGAAAGCGAGGGTTGGATATAATGGGGCACCTTGAGATAGTGGTCGAATGTGTGGTTGCACCTAGAGATACTATATTAAATGATATTGTAACATGTGCACACATAAGTGGATCAAAGCACACCCTCATGTCCTTCAATTTAAAGTCCCAGAGGTGTAGGAAAGTCGATGATGTAGTGTGTTGTTAAGACACTCCATGATGTTAAGTCACCGGTTTGAAACCTATAGGGACAAAACATCCAGCCACGTTAAGGGTTTCCATCCATGTTAAGGGTTGGTGTGGCTCAGGTTGAGTGTGATCCCTAGGTGATTTTGATGGATTAGATGCCCCCCAGTCGCGGTTTCTCAGCCACACACTAGTCCCGAGGTCACGAACAAACTAGCAAAAAAAAGGTGTGAAATTTGGATTTTCTAAAGTGAGAAATCACATTTTTGAATGTGCCAATATCATATTCCAAAATTGTAAAACCAATTCCTAAAATATAAAATTCCAATACTGTGAAATTTGCTAACAACTGTGCCAAAATAAAATTACAAAATTGCAAAATTGGATTCAATATTTACATTTTCATAATTTGACTTTTCATTTTTTGAATTTGAGTTTGCACTTTCTAAATCCAATTATGAAAATTTGGAATTTTATATTGGAATATTTGAAACTAGATTTTGCACTTTATAAAACCCAAATTTTGCAATTTGAAAACATTGATTTTGGCCTATTTCTAAAGGGGCTTAGACTGAAATTAGTCCAAAATTAATGAATTGTTAATATCTACCTTTGAACCCGACATGAGGACATGAGTTACAATTTCCTTTGCTTTATCTAGAAATCTAGAATGCATGAAAGTTCCTACTAGTGAAGAAGAAGAAAACAAAGGAGTTGAATTTTGAGGAACATAAGTGACTAAGGATTAACCATCTATAGAAGAGGAATCCAATGAAAATGTTGAAAGGGTGTATGCAACAAAATATGAGGGATAATAAAAACTCAATAAAATAGGAAAAAAATAGGTATGTATAGAAGATCCAAATAAAGGGGCCAAAGAAATTTGGTTAAATATTGAGGTTGTTGTTACTGCCATTTTTTTTTTGATCTATCTCTTCTTTCATGGGATCCTCTTTTGGTTATGTTTGTCTTAACCCTACCATTTATTTTCTTCTATAGCATTACCTCCCATAGTGTAGGAGAATCTCCACATGCTCAAGACTAAAGTAGTTGTTACTCATCTCACTTGATGGATTAATGGAACACACCTCTTGTTGTTGGTCACCCCCTTCTTTTGTTTTATCTATTTCTTATCATTTGATACACCATATTTTTCATTGGTGATATTCACACGATATTAAGAGTATTAACCATTGCGACTTTTGTTTCTTCAACAACTAACAAAGCCACGAAGTGAGAAGATAAATCAATGGGAGTAGTGGAAGAGGCATTTTTCATACAAATCCCTAGTCTTAGCCCCTTAGGTCATTTAACTGTGTTTGACACTTTCCGAGGGACTTACCCATGGTTTCTAATACCCCCAAATCTATAATATGCCACAATTTTCATCATTACATACTCTTTCCTAAAGGTGGCCTTCTTTTCAAACTCAACCATCCAACCAACCAAATATCTAATGATAACTTAGTGTATGAAGTCAATGAGAAATCCTTTGGGGTATCATGAGAAATATACACATCCACTTCTTCCATACAATGAAGCAGGGCATCATTGTCCTGATCATCCTCATCCCCCACCATGATTCATCCTTATACCAAGGGAAACCCTAGGCATCTTGAAGCTATTGTATTTTCTTAGTAAGTAGTATGGGAAATTCTTGAGTAGGAATAAGACTAAGCCCTCCATGGTTTCTATATAATGTTTGATACTTAGGGATTTCAACGGATTCATCAATAAGTATCATATCTTTTATTTTTTTCCTTTCTCTTGACTACTACATTTATGGTCAAAATTCCACATTTGAACCAACATTTGATAAAAACAACCTTATTATATATTATGTATTTTTTTGATATTTGTTTTAATAATATTTTTTAAATAACTAGAGAGATGATTAAATTATTTAAAAGTGAATAAATTGATCTTAACCATCAAGTGTTGAGAGGGATCAAATCTCTCAAGGTGCAAACATTTTTTAGAGTTCAAAACTTGAGGAAACTTTAAAGGTTTCTAGAGTGCAAACCTTGAGAAAAGATTAAAGGCTTGCACCTCATTCGATCTCTCTATAAACTTGATCAAATCTCTCTATACACTTGAAGGGAGTTTTTCCCACACCAAAAATATATTATGCAATATATGACACAAACCCTTGATCTGTGGAAATTCATATAATAATGTATTGGTTATAATAGAATTGGAATACTATAGGTTTTAGTCAAAAACACTCAAAAAGGTAAAAGAATTATCTAAAAGTATCGAAATAAAGTCAAAATTGTATCAATTGCAACCACATGCATTATGTTTCTTGGAATTATGTATTTTCAAATTCTAAGTTGGAATTTGGTCAACCAACTAATGGGAGGGATTTATTGAAAATTTCTGGGTTAAAAAATAGTTCTTGAGAATAAAACTATAATTAGGTGGTTTGTTGATACATGTACTAAAGATAGTGTCAATTGGGTTTAGCTTAGGTGACTGGGAAGAATGATTGGTATCCTCCCCACTGAGGTTCAATTCTTGTATGTGACATGTTGAGCTCATGACAAGTATATTGTTGTAATGGATTTGAGTCCTATTACTATTACTATTAATTCTCTTCTTATATTTATCAAAGAAAATATTATTTACATTAATTATATATTTTAGAGTTATTTTTATATGTATACATCATCTCCAAGATTATGCTTTACTTCAATTACATGTTCATTATGGATAACTTATTTATTTTAATGATTAACCATGTTGGGAGTAAAGGGAACAAGCTAGAATTCTTTGAAAAATGATTTAGTGTTTTTCAATTTTATCTATGTATGGATACTCAACACAAAATGTTAACAATCTTTTATCATTGTCATTTGAGAGAAAAATATTGAAAAGGGAGCAGCTTAAAGTCATTATAATACAAGAAAATTGTGACAATGTACTTAGAAAGGGTCATGTTGGTTTTGGGAATCCACTTGTATATCTCAAACTTTTAAACAAGGTTAATTATAAAAGGTTATAATTGTGAAGATATGAATAACACATACTTTTAAACTATATTGTGGTTATGCTTGCTATATCTAAATGGTGCTAATGATGTGAGATTTATTGTGAAAACTTTGAAACCATATTAAACAATGTATTTAATATATTTTTCTAATATATTGAAAGTGTTGGTTGTGTTTGATAATTCAACACTACTTTTAATCCTTTTATAGTATTTCCATCTAAACAAAAAGTAATTAATGAAAAAATTATAAACATTTATTTACAACTCCAATTATAGAAATCAAATATATATGAATGTTATGTATTTGTTAGCTTTTATTATTACAAAGACTTATAATTACGAAGATATGAATGATGAACACTTGTAGATTATGCAACCCCTTTTAAAGGATTTGAATGATATAGATTAAGTGTGAAATTGGGTTTTTCCTAAAGGGGTTGGATACAGTGGTGGAAAGCCAGGAGTTTTTCACGATTGGGCAAAGTTCAATTCCCATGAGGGCCTAACCTGGAGCCATGGGGGCACCTTGAGGTAATTTTTGAACCTATGGTTGCACCTAGAGATACTATATTAAATGATATAGTTGACATGTGCACACATAAGTGCATCAAATCCCACCCCCATGTCCTTCAATTTAAAGTCCCGAAGGTGTAGGCTAGTTGATGATGGAGTGTATTGTTAAGACACTCTTTGATGTTAAGTCATTGGTTTGAAACATGCAGGGACGAAAAATCCAACCATGTTAAGGGTTGGTGTGCCTCAGGTCGGGTGTGATCCCGGGGCGATTTTGATGGATTAGATGAATCCTCATTTCTCAGCCACAAGCTAGTCCCAAAGTCACGAACAAAGTAACAAAAAAAAGTGTGAAATTTGAGTTTTCTAAAGTGATAAATCCAATTTTGAATGTGCCAATATCATGTTCCAAAATTGTAAAACCATTTCCTGAAATATAAAATTCCAATATTGTGAAATTTGCTAACAAGTATGCCAAAATCAAATTTCAAAATTGCAAAATTAGATTCAATATTTACATTTTCGTAATTTGACTTTTCATTTTTTGAATTTCATTTTTCACTTTCTAAATCCAAAGAGGCACGCGCAGTTCCAATTCCATGTTATAACTTCCGAACCGATCCTTGGGCTTGCTGCACGTTTGTTTCTCCGGCCCCCGTCTCGTAAACACTCTAGTGCGCTCTCGTTCACTTCAATCTCCATCTCGCTACCTGGATTGGGTTGTCACGTTTTATCCCGGCAATAGTGCGTCTCCCCCGCTGAGTGGTAGATCCCCAAATCCAATTATGAAATTTTGGAATTTGATATTGGCATATTTGAAACAAGATTTTGCACTTTATAAAACCCAAATTTTGTAATTTGGAAACATTGATTTTGGCCTGTTTCTAAAGGGGCTCAGATTGAAATTAGTCCAAAATTAATGAATTGGTGTTAAGAGAATGCTAGGGAGCTCACAGTGGACTATGTATTGGTGTTAAGAGAATGCTAGGGAGCTCACAGTGGACTATGTAGCACGGAAGGTAGGAATATCTATATGATCATTTGGGTTAGGAATGCTAGGGAGCCTCCTCTTCCGAACCTGTGAAAGACAAAAACCCATACAGGTCATTTGTGAAAGCCAAAAACCCATACAGGACCATTTCTATATGATCAGGATATAGAGATATCTCTGTTGTAGACGCCGCCTTTTCCTATTTGTGCTTGTCATTTTCCGCCGGACCTTTTCAAGTACAGAACAATACACGTCGGTATCAGTTTAAAAATGCTCTCAATGAACTAACGATATTCTATTCTGTTCTATATTCTGGTACAAGTTTTTATTAGTTCTCAATGAACTAACAATATTCTATTCTGTTCTATAATTAACGATGTTGAGACAAACCTAGTATCTCCACGGTACTTGGATCTGCCTTTGGAGAACGATGTCGAGACTAATATTCTTTTGGGGTAGATCTGGAGATGTCTGCTGGTGCTGACTAATACTGAAATTCTTTTGGGCTAGATCTGGAGAGCTTAAACTACCCGCAGTCCGCTTCTTATTCTTCAATGTAGATTTCCGCTGGTGCTGGCTATCACTGAGATTCTCTTCGGGGAGATCTGGAGAGCTTAAACTACCCGCAGTCCGCTTCTTATTCTTCAATGACGAATTCATTTTGACAGAAAATCCGACGCTATGAAAATGCAAGCTGGCCAACTTTGAATTTTGTATAAGAACGTTCTACACAATAAACCAAAGCAAAAGTCTCTTCTCTGCTCTGGGTGTAGGAAGAAAGGAATTTAGAGAAAGATGCAAATGGAGTGGTGGAAAAATTGTTATATATGAGTAAATACGTGGACTATAGGAGGGAGAGGCGTGGAAGGATAGTTACTTTAAAACTAAGCTACGGTGCAAAGTGGACTTGAAATGGCCAAAATTTCTCACGGGGCGTGGGAGGATTGTGAAATGGGCCAAAACTTCTAAGGGGCTTGGGAGGATAAGTTACTTTAAAACTAAGATACTGTGCAAAGTGGGCATGAATGAAATGGTTCAAAACTTCTAGTGGCTACATTCTTATGGAAAAGTGAGAAAATAGGAATTTAATATTATTTAAAAAATAAGGATTTAATCATAAAGTCTATAAGTTATGTAAAATTTCGCTAAAATAAAATTAAGAAAGGATTTCAATTTCTCCATTTTTTAATTTTGTTAGTTATTTTTTTCATATTGCAAGATTTTCTAATTTCATAAATTATACGGACCATGGATGACTTCATTAAATTTGAAATTATCTAAAATTGATAGTGGGGTTTATTGAAATAAAAATTTCATTCACAAGGATCACTCCTTCCCAAAAAGTTGGAGAAAATAGGGATTTAAACCTTAAGGATTTAACCATAAAGCATATAAGTCATGCAAAATTTCTGAAAAAATTAAGGGGGAAAGGATATGAATTTGTAACTTCTTCTCTTATTTTTTCCATTTTGTACAGTTTTCTAATTTCATAAGTTATATCAACAATGGATGACTTCATTAAATTTGAAATTATCTAAACTTGATCATGGGCTTTATTGAAATAAAAATTCCCTAGCAAGGATCACTCCCCACTAAAAGTTGAGAAAATAAGGATTTGACCCTTAAGGATTTAACCATAAAGCCCATAAGTCATGCAAAATTTCTACATGATTTGATGGAAAAATTCACTCGGAAAGGATTTGAATTTGTAACGTTTTCTCTTATTTTTTTTCCATGTTGCAACTTTTTGTAATTTCGTAAGTTATATGAACCATGGTAGACTTCATTAAATTTGAAATTATCTAAACTTGATAGTGGGGTTTATTGAAATAGAATTCCCTCACAAGGATCACTCTTCCAAAAAGTTGGAGAAAATAGGGATTTAACCCTTCAAAAAAGTAAGGATTTAACCATAAAGCCCATAAGTAATGCACAATTTCTACATGAATTGATGGAAAAAGTGAGTGGGAAAGGATTTGAATTTGTCCACTTATTAATTTCCTCGGTTATTTTTCCCCTATTGCATGGTTTTCGAATTTCATAAGTTATACCAACCATGAAAGACTTCATTAAAATTCAAATTATCTAAACTTTATAGTGAGGTTCATTGAAATAGAATTCCCTCACAAGGATCACTCTTCCAAAAAAAAGTTGGAGAAAATAGGGATATAACCCTTCAAAAAAATAAGGATTTAACCATAAAAGCCCATAATTCTACCTCTATATACCTAATGCAATAATAAGAGTCAATTTCTCCCACTAGAAGAGACCATTATGCCACCACAAAATATTGATTGTTGAAATTTAGCAACCAAATTTGTGAATCTCTTAAGGAGTTTTAGGGTGTATGTCGAGGGTGGATGTGACAACATCCCTCAAATACTAGTATTGCATGTGGTTTTGGTGTCATGTTTGGTGGAATAATTTCACTTTGTTGTTATTATTGATGGAAAGTTGCATACTATCTTACCCCAATCTTATATCACTACGATGAGATTTCTTTCCACATTATAATCCCTTTTTAATTAATTCATGACAAATACACAATCATGATGGCTTCTCATGACAAGTTAGGGAACATAAAATTTCTCCATTGGTAGATTCTTCTTGTGCTAAATTTCATGGAGTCTCAAGATAAAATCCCATTGAGTCCGTTGGTGTTATCCATTAGTATTTCAGCTAGTTGTTTTCATCTAAGAGTGAGGTGCACAATGGGAAAAAGAGGGAGAATTCCTAGGAGTGAGTTGATCCCCTGTCCATGTCTAGAAACCTAACAAGTAAAACTATGTTTAACCACTTTCAATGCCCGTCCCTACTAATTCAATACATGCCTCTTAAACATGGTTGTGTTATATAATTAAGCTTCCTATGAATTGATTAAAATGAATCCATACTCCTCCTAGTCAATTTGATTTATTAATTCAATCACAAGGTAAAGAACAACTTATTGAGTGATCATTAATTTCATGAGGTGCCACCAATTGTTGAAATTGTGTGCACATTACACTCATGGAACAAGTTGGTGTAAAAACTAATGAGTTGTGGAAGCAATTTCAAAGACCTAAGACCATGGTTTTTTGCTTAAGGCTATGGCTTCGACCCTCATCACAATACATAATGTATCAAAACTCGAAAATTGATAGTTTGACACTTAAAACAATGGTTCCCTATTCTTCACCACCTTAATTCATTCGATGTGCATTGATAACCATCCATGGTGGCATAACTTTTAAATAAGGACCATTTCCCACTAATATGCATGTTGGGTGTATGGGATGAATCAGGTTCTACCTTAGTTCTCCAACAAAATCCTAGAAACCGTCGACCCTTTTGGAAAACTAGAAGAAAACTGTGTGCAAGGGTGCACAACGTAGTGTCACCCAAGATGGTTTATGGGTGATTTAATGACCCAAGTGTCTGCAATCATGGAAGGGATGGAACTCATGGAAATGCTAGTCCTATTAGGCTTATTCTTTTATTTTAACATGCATTCTACCATAACATTCATCACATCTACTATTTTATCCATTCAATAACATCCATTGTGTATGATTATTCTAGTGTGCACTATAAATAAACTCTAATAGATGCATTCATATATCCATTCATTCATCATAAAGAATTTAAAATTAACATAACACACATATAGACACCATTTTTACCATGGTTCACCTCCTCGGGGCTATGTCCACAAAGATCTTCTCATTATTATTATTATTATTCATAAAAAAGGTCCTACGTTGCATGCATTACATCATGAGTTTAGTATTGGTGAGGATGAACAACATCGCATCAAGCTCCATATCTTGCGACCTGAACCTCAATTACATCTCAACACTGACTCCATATGGAATCCACAACTCTCCACAAGACAAATACTTCAAGTCAAAACTCAAAAGATGCTTAAAGTGCTTCACTTATACCAAGTGATAATGATCAAATATATACCTCTCTTATTTTCTTCATACATCCTCTATTTATATTACAAAAGTGGGTAAAAACCATTAGATCATGACTCAAAACTTTAATTCTAAGTGGACTCAACTTGTCCACTTTCTAACTGCCTTCTGTGCAATTGGTCTTCAATCCAACCTTCCTTCCTTTGACTCTACACTGATCTTCCTTCTTTCCTAGTGTGTTGATTCATTTTCCCTTATTTCGTGGTGCGCGTTGCTTCCTTGGTCCCTTCTTCCTCGTTTACTGCACTGAAACCCAAAATTACCTTCTCCAACAAGCCCCCAACACTAAAATGTGAATCTTTCTGAGCCACTCAGGAAGTGTGTGCCTCTTATACAGATTTGTCTTATGCATGGAACTTCTTTGTGATTGAATCTACTTGTGTCTTGGCATGCACACTCTTTTTTTTCAGGGTTTCCACCACCTGCATTTTCATGTTCTCCTCCAACACTTTTATTCTCTCTAAGTGTGCATGTTCCAGTCATCCTTTCTCTATCTCCAAGTCTTTTATCATCTTCTCTGCTTGCTCCTACAAGGGCTCCAATAGAGCCTGACTTGTTTTTAGTTCCCCTCAGATTGTCTTTAGATCTTCTTGTATATTTTTCATCTCCTGCGCGCTTTTTAGCTTATCTGAAATACTCATCATATTTTTTATTTTCTTCAAATCCTAGAATATGACATTCAAATTTTCTTCCCTCTGATCCATCTACTCGGTCCCTTCGTCATCTACTAGGCTCATCCAAAACTGTGTGGTCCTTTCATAGATGTCTGCTACTTCTTTTACTTCTAGCGCAATTGTTTCTATCTGTTTTGTTTCTTGTTGCTTCCTATGTTAATAACCAAACATCAATATAGCATAGAAAAACCTCAGGAAAATTACTCAACACCTTGAAAAAGAGATAATTTCAGATAATAAGCCTCTTTGAGGGGGCAACCTCCTTTTACCCCACTTAAATGTTCAAGTACAAGATGATTCAAAATGAAAATGTCTCCTTGGTATATATAGGAGACTAGG
>ML785485.1:44309-68899 GCA_009831015.1 Picea engelmannii
TCTGTTATGAAATTTTTCAATACTTCCATGATCTCCCCTTTTAAACCATCTATCTTAGTGTCCAAATTAGCTTCCATTGAATCCATCTTAGTATCCAACTTAGCTTCCATTGAATCCATCTTAGTTTCCATTGAATCCATCTTCGCTTCCATTGAATCCATCTTATTTTGTAGTTCATTTATGTCCCTACGCATTTCTTCACCTTCATCAAGAGTCCAAGTAGGAATTTCTGGAGGCTTATTTGGTGTAGAAGTTCCCTTTTTGGGTGGCATGTTGGCCAAGTATCACTTTTGAACCTTGATTTTGAGGTGGTTCTGCTAGACAACATTTCTTCTGTTGTATCTCCCAATTTTTGGCCCTTCTGGGTATGAAAATTTATCTTATGTATTTCTTTGATATTTCTTCTCTGCAATGCCATAGGTATGATCAAAATTGGATGTTCCAAGTGGAATTTACAGTAGCTTCCCCACAACTTGTTGATTTTTTGCCTTTCTAGGATATCTCACTTGTATAGTGTGCCCTGCACAAAATAATTGATATAAAATTCTCAAACTTGCACTGAAAATACTAAATACTGTCCACGATCCAATGCAACCAGTCCCATGAAATTTGGATACTCTAGGAAGAATTTATGATTGTTTTACCTGGAACACCTTCTTGAGACTAGTCAGATACCCTATCTTACACAGGGTGTATCTACAAATTTAAGATGACCAAGAAGCTGAACGTTTTACCAAAGATACATTACTAATTTCAATAAATGGACTCTGGAGTTCAGGGTCTGAAACATTATAGAAAAGTTTTTATCGCAAAAATTCCTCAATGACTCATTTCAGGATGATTCCAGAACCCTATCTTGTACAGGTTGTATCTCTGAAAGTATAAGGTCTCAGGAGCTGAATTTTGAACCCAACGTACCTTGATATGTATTATAAATATCCTCCAAGCCGTTCCTTCTGAAAAATTGTAGAAAACAATTTATAGCAAAAATTCCACGGTGTCTTAGATGTAGCAGCGAAACCCCAAGACCTTGAGCTCTGATACCATATGTTAAGAACCAAACATCAATATAGCATAGAAAAACCTCAGGAAAAGTACTCAACATCTTGAAAAAGAGATAATTTCAGATAATAAGCCTCTTTGAGGGGGAAAAATCCTTTTACCCCACTTAAATGTTCAAGTACAAGATGATTCAAAATGAAAATGTCTCCTTGGTATATATAGGAGACTAGGAGGTATAATTACAACTAATGGCCTAAAGCCGACATAAATAAAATAACATTACTAATCTAATATGCCCCAATTAAGGGGTAATGAGCCAATATTAGGGCTTAACATCCTATCTGATCGAACTTCTGGAGGGGTGGTTGGTGTCATATTCCCAACCAACTCTACTATATCATGTTTATACCCATATATCATTTGCGCTATCCTTCTTATCTTTTCTTCCACGTTGAGTTATCCTGCTAGTGCATTGTCTGGGATCATTTGGAATACTTCCTCAAGTATTTTCTCCAGTTTATTTGTGCATTGCTTATCCTCCTCTCATTCAATCTGCACTTCTTTGAGAACTATCTCTAGCACCTCCTTCTCTTCCTTGGTTGTCTCCAAGTTTTTTGCATTTATGCTAGATCTCAATTGTACTTCTTGTGCGACGCTCATCTGCAACCTATTTAGCACTTTTGTTGGTATCTTATCCAATACCAATTCCATTTGCTCCATGCACTTGACATATTTCTACACCATGTCTTCGTCTATTTGCAACATGTCATTAGTAATGCTAAATTTTTCACTTTCCAATTGCGTTATCTATAATGTCTCCTCCTCAATTTGCGCTGGCATGTCCTATTATTGCACTATTTGTTGTTGATGTGTCTTTTATCTGTGTTGTGCCTTGGTGAATTGTATCTGCTCCAAGACCTGATTGACCTCTATCATCTCTTGCATTATCTTCTCTTTTTGTTTTTATGCATCTTCATATGCTTCTTTTGTATGATTCTATACTCTTTCCGTGACTAATTTTGCATCATCTTCTATTATGGTATGCTGGGGGACCTCCTTATATGCCTTCATTTTCTTGTGCACTCCTTCTGACTGTAAAATTCTTCTCTTAAGTGGCCTTGAATCTATTTTCTTTGTTGTGATTGGGGTATATGTCTATGGTATTTCCCCTTGTGCTTGTCCTTGTTGCACTGGGATGTTATATTCCCTATGTATTTCTTGATTAGTGGACTCTAAGTAGTTTTTCTACTATGTGACAGGTGTTGGCACAGGGGCAGACCCAGGTTTCAATGCTACAACAACACACCAACAAATCCCTAACTACCGACCCTTTTGACAATATCTACGAAGCAGATGAAGTCTCACCTGAGTTAGAGGCAGGGGTGGTTGCAAGACTCAAGTGTCTGCAACCTTAGCTGGGACACAGATCTATGATTATACAGCTTACTAAAGCACTTAACACTGTTAGTTCCTCAATATACAATCAATAACCACTACGCTTATAAGACAAAGCTTCAAAACACTCACACTAATCTACAGTATTCAAGCACTTAGCATATACAAATGGATCAACACGAGCATATCAAGCACTAAGGATGAATATCTAGATCAGATCTAACATTCTCACATATAATAAGCACCAAGCATGAATAGATATATCTAAACATAATAGAGCATTTCACATATAATATGTAACTACATCAAGACAAAGCACAAAGCACATCACACAATATTTACGTGGTTCACCCCCACCCTAGGGCTATGTCCACCAACTCTTCTTCTTTATTGTCTTTGGTCAATCGGTTACAAGAACAGAGCCTCAAAACCGTTACTCCACATAGGACAAAAGATCTATGCAGCTCGCTAGATCCTTCTTCCTTGCGTTACAACACAAAGCCTTCTATAGTCTCTCACAGGGACTTTCCCTCATCCCTATAGGTCTTACATAGTATGCACAGAACACTTACAATCCTTTGATCACATAGATCTAGAACTTAGCCATTCCGTTAGCACTTAGAACACCAACCTCTTTCTATATTGCCTATCCTTCTATATATACATTACAAAATAGGCCTAAACATGGGTAAAACCATGGGTTGACATCCCCTTCCCGTTACATATTCCAAAAAACAAAGGGGGCCAAGATCCCATGATCTTTGGTTCTACTTCCGCTCCTCCTTTGACAGGTTGTCGAAGTCCTAAAATAGGTCAACATGACCAAGAAACTCCCAAAACTTGGTCAAGGGACAACGGGCCCCCAACACTCACCTGTGACTCATCTTGAGTCACTACAATCTTATCAATTCTGCCTCGAACACTCGAGCTTGGATCGAGCTTCTTTGACTTGCTTCTTTGTTGTGGCCTCTTGTTCGGTGAACTCCTGGATCACTGTGTCATTCACTCGTCCTTCTAAGCATTGTTCTATTGTGAGGATGACATGTTCTAGCTCTTCTCCTTGGATCTTGACCTCTCTAAACAACATGCATGCCTTATCTATCACCGGTTGAAGATGTTGGGTGATGCCCATCACTTTTCTTTGAAGCATATGGATTTGCTACTGATTTGTGCATAGTTCTTTAGATCTCTTCATCCTTTTGACAACTGACAGGGCCTTCAACTGCATCTGTAGTGTATTTGCGTGCAACTTCACTTCATGGAGCTATGACTCCAGTGTCTGCATTTCCAGGTTTTCAGTGATATTTTCATAGGTCTGGGTGCTATGGTTACTGTGATACTTTCACTCTAAGGCAAGATATTTTAATATTTTAATTGCACTGCGGGAAACTGCTTCCCTTTGGTTCCTTATCTCTTGTGGGGTTTTAGGTACTACACAAATCTCTAAGTCAAAAATGCGTTGATGTAGCTTTTGGATTACCTCTTCCAGTTGTGCCACCTACTGTGGAACTTGTTCCTCTATCTATGCTTCGATGACTGTCACAGAGCGAAGTGCTCTGTTGACTCTTTCCTTAACTTCAAGTTTCTTTGTGAGCAACTGTTCCTTGCTTTGCTCTAGTTCTACTTTTTCTTCATCCCATTTCTCTTGGAGAGAAAGTTTTTCCTTTTCTATAGAACTTCTTTGGTCCTCAAGCTATTTATGTACTTGCCCTAAAGCCTGGGTGGCTTGTCTTGTCTCTTCTTGGGCTCATCGAAGGCGATGTTCAATTATATCAACAATGCGATGTAGTTGAGTGGGCTCATCACCTAGTTATGTTGTTCCAACTATTAGGGGCACAATGGATACTATGTGGTTGGACTGTAGTGCCTACTGCACTCCTTGGAGTTCATCCTTAATGCGACTGAACACCTCCTCCTGCTTAGCTTCTTTCTTCTCTTCTATCTCGAGTGAAGCATAATTCAATGTTGTGATGATGAAGTCGAAGTCATCTGAGGTGAGGGTGGTCTCGAATTTGGTTCTAGTTGCTTTTATTTTCTTCCTTGAAGAAGGTTTTAGAGGGGAATCCTTCCTTTTCTTCAAGGGATCCTCCTCGTCTCTTGGTGGTGTAACCTCGCCTTTATTCTATTTGACTTTTGTGCCATCACCTCCTTGCTCTGCCGATATGGACGCGGTCTTCATGGATGCTCTGTCTAAATCATGGAACTCTTCGGTCTTCTTTATCTTGCTATGTCCAGTTGTATCCAACACAGTTTTGGGGCTATCAACATTAGAGATTTCTATGGAGTCCGCTGGAACAAGGAGGTCCACTAACCATTCCTAGGTAATCTCCTCCAAGTCTTCCTCCGTTAACTTGTAGTATGATTGTAGTTGTTGTTTATTCTCATCAACGCACACTATGATATATATAAAATGGTGGTCCGCACTAAATTTCATCAAGGGCCTAAACTTGTGAAGTGTGTTCGGAGTCATGCGAGGTGTGGCCTGTATGGCTAACTTCAACTGGTTATAATATGTGTGGAATCTGACATTTGATTGCCACTGATTTTTCATGTTACTGGAGTACCAAAACATACTGAACTTCACGACCATAGGTTCAAATAGCTCAATTTCCAGGAAGGTCGCACCTTCGGGCATCTCCCATGCGATGAAAGTGATCAGGATAAGAAGCCAGCTGAAGTGGAATTCTTATCCTTGATCCTGCGCTTCCCTACAATATAGTTCTAGCTATTTCACGAGGTACTTCACCCAATTCATCTGTAGTCCCTCCGCGCACTTCCCTGCGAGGTCAAATACAAATCCAGTTACTTGGGTTTATCGGTTCTTACGAACTAGCTTCTTTGTGATTAACTGATAGGCAAGGCGCACTGCGCTGCTCTGGATAGAGGCTACCTTGTAGCCTCACATGCCCTTCTCTACATCTCCATAAGTATCCTTGATTATCTAGGTGAGAGCGCGATCTATGGTCTTTTCGGGGTAGATATCCTGTGGGTCAGGGCCTTGCATGCTAATCCCTGTGATCCAATTAATCAAAGTCAGATCCACTGTGATGCAGTGATTCGACAATAAGTATCCTCCATGATAGCACGACAACAACAACTTGACGCACATGTTCACTTTTTCATGCCTCTCGAAGTGAGGAATCTTTGTTACATTAAGCAGCGTGGACTGCGCAAGGTTCATGGTCCATGACTGAGGAGTAATCTTGGATTTCCTTCCTTTGTTTCTTGTCAGATACTTATGTGGGGCGAGCATGTTTTAAACCTTTCTGTCGCTGAGGTTGAAGTCGCTAAACTTCAAAGTTGCGAGCTTATTCTAATCAAGACAAACTGTGTGCACTTATTTCAGAAGGTACGCAGTGACCAATGTGTATTCAAAGTCTCTTGGCACACTATCTCAGTTTATTGTGCTTCTCAGAGGTGGTAGATAAGCAGATAGAATGCTTGGAATCATCTTACCATTTGCGATATCATCTTTGTGCTTCGTGCATTTCTCAGCAGCTGGTCAAGATGATCCAGCTCGAGTAGTGGACGAAGAGGCCTGCAGTCCTCTCATCGAATATTCTTGGAAACCTGTAGACACTCCTCTATCTGACATGACTCTCTCTGTCATCAATTCGATCAAAACTTCCCTAATGACTTTCTCTACAACGATGAATGATTCTGACATATGCACTCGAGGTAAACAATTCACGGGATCAGGGAACAACTCAGAGATGGTAATGAGATAGAGAACAAGAGCACAATGATCACTGTATAAACTTGGTTTATTCTGTGGGCTCAAATTCTCGATTGGAAAAAGTGTTCTCGGTGCATGGCACGATGAGATAAATAGGTAATTCGACAATGGTTGTCTTGCAACAGGCATGATCCTCCATTAACTCCTGTTTGATCCATTATGGTGTGGTCTAATGGTTGGGTGATGAACCTTTATTTATTTTCTATCCATTTGGAGTGAAATTCAAATGGATATATCGGACCCAACGGCTATATTGCTTCATCATGGCAAAGTTCCATGTGTCGTTGTTCTGATATCTTGGCGAAGCTCCAATTCTGCAATTTTTCTTTCTGTGAGGTCTCCTCTAGAACCTCCTGTGACCTTTCAATATTAGCCCTCTTCTTTCTTAACCTTCTACACTTCTTTCCAGTGAGCTTCGTCTCGTTAGTGCTTTTCTCATTCTGATTATTTTCTTCTTTGGTATTAGTTACTTAATCTGTTGGAATTATTTCCTAGGGTTCCTAGATAATACTTCTTCTTTGTCTTGGATGGGTAACTCAATCTTATGTGGATCCTCTAGTGTTCTCTTAGCTTCAACATCCGAGTTTCTAGTATTAAATATCTTCAATCTACTCTATTGTTCCTCAATCAAGTGTGCGATCCTTCTAGTCATAAATTCTTTTAACTCTTTCTTCTTATGTTCCAAAACATCTTCTTCTTCCTTTCATCTAGCTTTATTTCTTTCAATCCAAGGTTTTACTATTAGCATGGTAAACGGAGCGTTGTCTTCAACAAATTTAATAATCTCAAAGTCTTCTTCTGTCGAAGTTTCATTGACAGTCATAGGTATCCAAGCGAGCCTTCCACATAGGTGTACAATCTTTCCTCTGAATAAACTTATTTTTCCTAGTGAAGGGATCATAGCAGGCCTTCCTATAGCTTCCCAGGTTCTTTCTGGCATAATATTCATCTATGTTTTCTCATCCATAACATAGTCAATGTCAAAGTCTCGTATTCTTTCTTCGATGCATTCCTTCTCTTTGAAGATCTCTGATAAGATGACATGTTGGTGGTCATTCAGGGTTTCTTTCATCTATAGAAATGTTTTCTTTGATTCTTTCTAAGGTTCATCTGTAGGTTTTGGATCTTCCTTAGGGTTTTCTTGATTTAGGATCATTCTTTCAAGCTTCTCAATCATTCTAGGACAATCCAATACTTCATGGTCTAGACCTTTGCAACAAAGACAACTAGGTCTTCCACCAGGACATTCCTTAGCAAGATGTCCCAACCTTATGCAAATGTAACAGAGGGTTAATCCTCTCTTCCTTTTAAATGATCCCAATCTTTTTTTGTACTGTGCACTAGGATCATGGGACCTATCTTGCAACAAATTCTTTCTAGGATCCTGCATCCATTCGTTAGTCCTAACATTCTTTCGTTCCATAGGTATAATATATCTTTCACTATTTTTATCAGATCTACTCATATAAAATCTTATTTCATCTATTAATGACCTATCTTTCAAACTACAACAAACTCTATTAAACAGACCTAGATCCATATTATAGAAACAAAAATTTCCACTTATCTTACTTCTACAGAGCACAAAGCTTCCAGATCTTAAAACTTTTAACTATTCTTACCTTTATTAGAGCACAAATCTTACATATCTTACCTCTTTTAGTCAAAAATTTCCACTTTTACCTTTCTTAGAGTGCCAAGCGTTCAGATCTTGTTTCTCTCCTTCAAATATGATCTTCTTTTCTTCAGATCAGGCTTCTTTCTTTCAGATCTGATCTTATTTTCTTTAGATTGAGATTCTTTCTTTCAGATATGATCTTCTTTCTTTAGCACATATATTTATAAGTCAAGTATAATAATTCACACTAGGGCATAGATCTACGCATAGAGATTTCACAATTTCAGGATGAATCTTTGCACACAACTTCTTCTTTCTCAGTTCCTAGCAATCACAATTTCAAGTCCCAACAATGGAACCATTTGTTGGCACAAGGGTAGACCTAGGGTTCAACGCTACAACAACACACCAACAAGTCCCTAACTACTGGCCCTTTTATAAACACCTACAAATAAGATGAAGTCTCACCCAAGGTAGAGGCAGGGGTGGTTGCAAGACTCAAGTGTCAGCAACCTTAGCTAGGGCACAGATCTGTGATTATACATCTTACTAAAGTACTTAACACCATTAGTTCCTCAATATATAGTCAATAACCACTTCACTTATAAGACAAAGCTTCACAACACTCAAACTAATCTATAGTATACAAGCACTTAGCACATACAAATGGATCAACACAAACATATCAAGCACTAAGCATGAATATCTAGATCAGATCTAACATTCTCACATATAATAAGCACCAAGAATCAATATATCTATCTAAACATATCAAATCATTTCGCATATGATATGTAACTACATCAAGACAAATCACAAATCACATCAAACAAGGTTTACATGGTTCACCCCCACCCTGGGGCTACGCCCACCAACTCTTTTTTTTTATTGTCTTCGGTCAATCAGTTACAAGCACAGAGTCTCAAAACCATTACTCTACATAGGAAAGAAGATTTGTGCGGCTCGCTAGATCCTTATTCATTGAGTTACAACCCAAAGCCTTCTATAGTCTCTCATAGGGACTTTCACTCAGCTCTACAGGTCTTGCACAGTATGCATAGAGCACTTACAATCCTTTGATCGCATAGATTTATCACTTAGCCATTCCTTTAGCACGTAGCACACCGACCTCTTTCTATATTTCCTATCCTTCTATATATACATTACAAAATAAGCCTAAACATGGGTAAACCCATGGGCCGACATCCCCTTCCGATTACATATTCCCAAAAACCCAAAAGGGGGCCAATATCTCGTGATCTCTGCTTTGACTTGCGCTCCTCCTTCGACAGGCTTTCGAAGTCCCAAAATAGGTAAACATGACCAAGAAACTCCCAAAACTTGGTCAAGGTCCAACAATAGGATTGGATAAATCCTTTTAATGTATAAGTGTTCTTGTTGTTGTGATCCCCCCTGTTTTTTTTGGGTGAACTACTATTTTTCTTATATTTCCTATCGGGTTACTCTTCTTCTATGAGGAGCCCACTTTCTATGGTTTCTTATGTTTTGATGAATCCACTAGATCCTTCCATTCCTCCTTCTAGTCTTTCATTTCCCATTACACTTCCTCTACTGTGACACAATATCTCATCTGCAACCACTCCTTCTATGGATACTTTTTTTCCTGGATCCACATATTGTACCTTGATGCTTTGAAGTTGGCTATATTCTTGTATTCCTCTACCACCTCAGGTTGGATACTACAAGTTTCAACCACCTTTTCCTGTATTTCTTCCAAATATGTCACAAATATGTTGGATTCTGTCTGTCTTTCCTTTGCAATAGTTGTGTGCCACAATTTTACTTACCATGTTGTGTGTATTTTTCAAGTATCTGAAAGAATACGTTGTATTTGGGGTGTTTCCATCTCTCTAAAGAAATAAGTATGAGTAACCACAAATAGTGGAACTTCATTCCTAAGTCCTAAGCGTCTTTAAAATCATCCAGAAATAGATTTAACAAGTATGGACTCGAGCTAAATACAGTCTCTTTTGTGCACTGCACAACTGCTTCTATCACCTCTGATGGCGCATCTTCTTTTTGACACTTCCTTAGCAATTTACAAGACATAATATGTTTCACTAACCTTGTATTGGGTTCATTGATTATTTTTATAATGACCCCCCTGGATCCTCTCTCTATTCCATAGGTTTTATTCATTTCCTCTACCAAGGATTTCTCCTTGGTCTTGTCATCCAGAAACGTAGGTTTCTCACCATGTGTGGGCAGGCCTATTATTTTGGAAATTAGCTTGACATCAATTGAGACTGGACTATCCAACCATAGAATTCCTCTATTCATTACTTCCAGTAATTTTTTGATGTAGTTATTTAGATCCTTACCCCTTCCAAAATGAGGGATATCTAGCAGGTTCATTATGCTTGTGTTATATAAACCTGTTATCCATTGTTTGGGTTCTAGTATCAGTACTCCTTTCGCATTGACCCCTCTGCTCTCCAGGTGTACTTGTTTCTAAAATTTTGGGAACTTGTCTCTGCCTCTTACATCGTGGTCTACATAGTGCAATTTATCTACGCATCCTAGCAAATCTAGTAAAAAATGTACTCATGTTGGTTTACGTGGTAGCACAAGGGTTACCTGTGGTTGCTTGTGCGGTGACCTGTGAACTTTTTTCTTTCCTTTCCCCTTTGTTGGCTCCCTTGACCACCTTGCCTCTTGGTGCATTTTCTCTTCCTCTTCCTCTTTTGCACCAGACTCCTGTTATTCCATTATCTCTTCTACTTGTATCTTCTCTTGATACACTAGCTCTATGCCAGATTAAAACCTTTGCTCGTCAGACTCATTTATTTCCTCATCTTCTTCACTTGTTGGTCGGACGGTTTCCATGCTAGGTTGTTGCATCAGGTTTTTATCTTCTACCATTTTCTTTGGGTCAATATCCATTTGTATTGTAGAAGGGGATGGATCCTTCTCCTCCACCACTGTAGGGCTCACTAGTTTGATGATCAGGGAAGGGATGGCATCCACATCAACCAATCCCTCTAGTTGTGTATGGTTTTTCATTTCCATTGTTGGCTCCTGCAGTGACCTCATGACGCTACATGTTTTCCTCATTGTCCTTCTAGGAGCTTCGAACTTCAGTGGTTCCATCCTACTTAAATGTGTGTGGGTTTTCTCGGAAATATCACTGACTAACTTCTAAGTCACTTCTTCACTCTTAGCTTCTTACTCCTTATCTTTATATTTGCTCAAAGTCACAATGTGGCTTTCCAAACACGATTTTTTCTTCTATAGTGATGTCATAAATGTTCCAAAGCTTACCAGGCATGCTTCCTCCACTGTCATAAATGTTCATTCTGTGCCTCATTTTTTCGGCGACTGATTTTTCTTTTCTCGACTTTTTCATTTTTCTGGTGCGCAATATTTTTCTACTGTCATATTTCTATGGTGCACTGGACTTTTCTTCTGTCATAGTTGTCCTGCGCACAATATCTTCACTTATTGTCACACTAGTCTACTATTTTTTTCATGTTTTCATTCTCAAATGTCTATCTACCACTTATTCCTTTGGATTTTTCTCATTTTTCTTCTTTTCCTAATTTTCTTCTTCTTCTTCTTCTTCTTCTTCTAATTTTTCTTTACTTTTTCATTTTTTTCTTCCTACTATATACATTATGTACAATTCTACTTTCTACACTGTAATTACTGAGGGTTGGTAAGTCAATTGTCCCTATATAGTTTTAGTTGACTACCATTCACCATTCCTTGCATTTTGTTTCATGTTAAGTCCTTCAATTGCACAACACCTCCATCTGTGACAGAATTGATCTCATATGGTCCTAGCTAGTGCATTCTGAACTTCCCTGGGTGTTGCAAGTATTTAGTGTCATAGACGAGAACCATAAATCCTAATTTTAATTTCTTCTTCTTAATATGTCTATCATGCTAGGCTTTATCATTTTCTTTATGTACCTCTTGATGGAAACCAACTATAATTCTTTCTTCTTCTAATTCCATGAGTTTATATAATATTTCCTAGGTTTACCCTCTTTCTGCCATGTTTGTAATAGATTCAATGCGCAGACTTGGTATCAAATAATCCAAGGGAACTACTAATTCTTGTCCATACATCAATCTAAAAGGTATTTTCCATGTTATCTTCTTGCATGTAGTTCTATAATCCCATAACACTATTGATACCTTCAAGTACCAACCATCCTTGTTTACATTACAAATCTTGGTCAAGGCATTTTCCAATATCTTGTTAAATGCTTCTATTGTCCCATTTTCCTAAGGATGATAATGAGTGTTCTTCTGATGATGTATCTCAAATTCTTCTAGCATTTCCTGGATTGTGTTATTGATGAAGTGAGTTCCCTGATCACCCATCAAAATTATTGGACATCCAAACCTTGTAACTATATGTTCAAATAAAAAGCGTGTTGCAGTCTCTGGGCTACAATCCTTCACTGTTGTTGCCTCAACCCATCCAATCAAGTATTCTATTGTTGTAATAATATATCTAACTCTTGACCCTCTTGTTGGTGGATTAATTGGACCTACAAATTCTATTGTCCATTTTTCAAACACTTGTAGAGTTACTTGAGGTCTCAATGGAATCTCATCCCTCCTGAATGGCTTTCCAATTCTCTAACAAACATCACAATTCTGACATTACTCCTTTGAATCCTTGTGAGTTCTTGGCCACCATAATCCTACACGTAATACCTTATGCACAATGGTTTTCCTTTCATAGTGTCCTCCAAAAATCCCTTCACTTGCTTCTACTAAAATGATAGGTCTTTCATGATCCATAACACATCTCCTCAAAATGTTATATGCTTCAAAATTGTATAAATGAACTGCAATCAATTGGTAGTCTTCATCTCTGGCCACTAAATTTTTCTTCTATGTAGTGTTAAATTACTTTGGTGTAAATCCTGTAATAAAAAACTCCATAATGTCAACAAATTACTCATCAACTATCCGTACTAAATACAATTTTGCCTTTGGGAATTTGTATTCCAAATTATTGGGTTCTTCTAGATTAGTTATCTTGGATAAGTGATCTAGTCCTACATTCAATATTTCAGGCTTCACCACAACTTCAAATTCAAATTCTTGAGACAATAGTATCCAATTGCATATTCTCCCCCCCCAACACTCTCTTATTGATTAAATATCTAAGAGCAAAATGATTTTTAAAAATCTTGAAATGTTTCCCTAACAAATAATGTTTGAATTTTTGCAATGGATACACCATAGCTAATCCTTCCCTTTATGTAGTATTGTAGTTTTGTTCTGAATATGCTAACTTTCTTCTTCCAAGTGCTATAGGGTGATCTATATCACCTTCTCCTGGCCGTGTCAATACTGCTCCTAATGCTATTGCAGATGCATACACATGCACACGAAATGTTTTTTCCCAGTATGGAAACACTGAAATTAGCATAGTAATGATCTTCTTCTTCAAAATATCCAAAATCTACTAGCACTCTTCATTTCACTCATACTTATTGTCCTTCTTCAGTAATTTCTCCATTGGCGCAGTAATATTTCCATGTCCCCTGATGAAATTCCCCTAATACCCTATATGACCAAGTGCACTCTTCAACTGGCACACTGATTTAGGTGGTGGTAAGTTCACTATGACAAAAAAATTAGCACGATCAACTAGCAGACCCTGTTTACACATCACATTCCCTAACAAAATAACAAAAGGTGTGTTGAAAATACATTTCTTAATATTCAATGAAATATGGCATTGACTACATCTACCTAAAATCAATCTTAATACTTCCACATGCTCCTTCAGTAAACTAAACATTGTCCAATAATACAAGTAAACTTCCAAAAACTTGTGAATAAATTCCTTAAAGGTTGCTACTACTACCATTGAAAAAATTGGAGGTGCATTCTTCAACCCAAATGGTATAACTGTATACTAAAATGATCCCCATTATGTAGCAAATGTTGTCTTGTGTCTATCTTCTAGTGTTATTTCGATAGAATGATATCCTGAAAACCTATCTGTAAATGAATAATCTTGTTGACCTCGTACGTTCTCTAACACTTCATCTATAAATGGGGTAGGAAAATGATCATGTAGGCAAGCATCATTGAAATTTATCAAATATACACAAATCATGATTCCCCCTTTCTTCTTTTCCCTCACCACCATAGGGTTGATCCGTTATGATTCTTCCATAGGTTCTATGACACCAACTTCTAACATCTTCTCAATTTCTTCCTTCACCTTCTACTTACACACTGGATTTAGCCTGTAAGGTCTTTGTCTTATAGGTCTAGCATCTGGGTTCAAAGAGATGTTCATCTATCCTAGTTCTCATGCTAAGTTCTTCATCTATGAAAATGTAGTTGGAAACAAATCATTGTACTCATGCAGTAATTTTGTGATTCTTTCTACGATCTAATTATCCCAGTACTCTCCAATGCTTGAAATATTTGGGTTTTTTCTAGTTCCAATGTTTACCATTTTGTATCTTCAATGATGCAACATAATCTTCTAAATCTAGGTTTAGACCTTCTACTTCCCTCTCTTCTTCAACTTCTAGGATCTGGATATTGCGCGGGTTTTATTCTGCTGGGTCTTCTTCTTATATAACATAATAACATGGTAGCAACTATCAAATTGTTTGTTTCTTTCGATATTTTGTCACAATCTCCACTTCAGGTTCTTCGAAAATCATGTCTCTGAACACCTTTAATGTCGTATATATTTCCCGGCTTTCATACTCAAAGGAAAATGTAACCACAAAATTTTGTTGCATTTCTTCCCAATTTGTAGTTTCTCTGTGTTGTTCTTGTTCTGTGTATGAGTTCTTTGGAATGCCTTCTAACACTAGTAGAAGAAGATAAATTTATGACTAAAAAATGACTAAAATTTGCATATAAATGACTAAGTTGAGTCACATGACTAATAGTCATTTATTGTCGGTCATATATAACGCCACCAAATAAATGACTAAAACAATTTAGTCATTTATTGGTTATTTTGGTTGGTCACATCGGTCATAAATTTAGGCATTTATTTATTCATGTATTGCTGGAAATTGGTCATTTATTTAGTCATTTATGTTGTCAACCGGTCATTTATTTAGTCATGTGCATTGTCAACTGATCATGTATTTATTGAGTGTCATTGATTTCCATCCATTAGTAATCTATTATTCATTTGTGTCATTGATTTCCATCCATTAGTAATATATTTATTCATTTATGTCATTGATTTCCGTCCATTAGTAATATATTTCGTCATTTGTGTCATTGATTTATGTCCATTAGTCATATATTCACTCATTTGTTTCACTGATTTCTGTCCATTAGTCGTATATTTAGTCATTTTAATTATCATTTTTCGTCAACTAGTAGTAAATTTAGTCATTGTTTTAGTCATTTTTTGTCATTAGCCAGTCATTTATTTAGTCATGGTAGTCATTTATTCCCATCAACAAGTAATAAATTTAGTCATTTGTATTTAATGATTTCTATTAAGTGGTAGTAAATGTAGTCATTGTAATTATTAATTGTTGTCATTTAGTAATATATTAGTCATAGTAATTATTAATTGTTGTCATTTAGTAATATATTTATTCATTTTTATTCAATCATTTATAGTTTAGTAGTAAATGTCCATTTATATGATATGAATAATTTATTGAATAACATAAATTGTGTTAAAGAAATAAACATATTATATTCAACTTAAGTTAAAACATAAAATAAAAGGTAAAATATTGATTCAACAACATCGTATTTATATAATGTCAAAGTAATACTGCAAAATGACCATATTAGTTAAAATAGAAAATCAAATTAAACATATAATAATTCAATTTAGATGAAGGATGATCATATATATATATATATATAATTTGAAAGTATTACAACAGAGTTTCCAAGTTTGCAAATACACCACATAATAAAAGATTGTTGAACACACATTCAAACTATTGCATAAAACAGTGGGCCAAGATGTCTAACAACTATGATAAAACCAACTATGTCTTTTTTTGAAAATATCTTAGTGGCCACCATGTGAATATTCCTTATATCTCTTTCAGATGGATGGATCCTTCTATTCTATCATAAAAAAGAAGGGGTATGCTTCTTGTGACCTTTATAATATTTACATTTGCATCTCTTGATTTTCTCAATTTAACTCCATGTATAATAAATAGTGATTAAATCCACCCAATACCCACAAGAGCACTGTCATATGGATCCAACACCTTTACTTTATCACCTTGTTCAATTTTATGATCAACACATTTATGCAAAAACAAAAATAAATATGCATTAAATTGAGATATGAAAAATGATAAAAAAAACAATTATATTCTAATATTTAGCACTTACCTCGAGTTTAACACCACTATGAATTTATTGCACATGGTTGTTAGGTTCAACATGATTACTAAAGATATTGAAATCAGGTAGTTTTCTCGCTAGATCGGGTAGTTTTCCTACTACTTTGCTATAACTTTCTATGTGTTTTCATCATGCAAAAAAAAATAAAACATTTAAAAATATGAATCAAGGAATGCAAGCTATAAATTGTTATCCAAAATAACATGTTAAGCATGAATAATGACAACACATTGGGACATGTGTCATGATTTGAAGAGTTTTAAATGGTGTTATAGCTTGCCATATTTTCACCAAGCCCTTGTCGCCATCCTTAGTTAAGACTGTTTTGTGGTGTGGCTTTTAAGCACTGAAATGTGTCTAGTTTCTCAGATGAACTTTATAGAAAACATCCTAAAAATTCTAATAATATTGATCCTACTAAGGAATTATATTGAGTGGAAAACCAATGTATTATTTATCCTTCACTATAAATAAACTAAAACTTGTCCAAGATTGACCTAATTTGGGATGAGCTTCATGGAAATTAGAGACTAATAGTATTTTATTTCACCATAAAAGTGAATCCATTTCATTCTCAATGTGAAAGTGGCCCAAAGAAACTACCCAATGAAATTGTATTCCACATACAAACATCAAGGCTTAAAGGTTGGCCTCATTATTTTTATGTGAACCAATATTGACTGAGATCCTATACAGATAAAAACTTCAAAATTACTTCATTATGAGGTATGTTTATTCACCTGTATACATTCCAACTCTTATTTGTGTCCTACAAGATTATCAAAAGAAAAATATTTGAATTGTTATTCTTGTTCTATAAATCTAAACAATTCACACCACAATGACACATGATTACTTATTTATATATTTCCCAACTCTTACTTGGATATTTATACTTGTAGTAATTTGCAAATGAATTTGGGTCCTATATGGTCTTGTTTAGCTATATTGAGAACCATAACAAAATTATAGAGAGGTTTTATACATAATTTCTTAGTCGTATGGAACTAAAATAGAGTTAGAAAATGGAAAAACAGATGAACCAACCAATAGTTGTGCAACACCCTAATTGGAGATGGATACTATGGAGAATTGTATGCCTATGGAAGACTGCAATTGTAGTCAGAAAATAAACTGACCTACTAATCCAGATTTATGAGCGGAACAAAAGAAATAATAGACTGAATAAAATAACACATAGATATGAAGAACAACAATAGATATCCAGCGAACAATAACTTCTATTGAATAAATAAAATAGTTTGAAATTGCAAAACCGTGGAACTGAAAACAACTTGCTCGAATGTTGGTAGTTATCTCTAAGAAGATATGTGGTTGTTACATGCATCCATCTGAGCAGAATGATTACAAGGATGCTCCAAAGGCCTTTTCAAAATTACTCATGAATGCCAAAACCCTAGAAATCCAAAAACCTAACCCTAGGAGACGAAACGCCAAAAGTTATGTGGGCCCCGATGGATAAGTTGGTACCTCAACTTCCTGGTGTCGTAGAGTTTTCATACGGCCTCCATTTTAGATGTGTGATAGTCCGTTCGAAAGGTATTTTAGAGAACTACACATTATGCTATCAAACTTTGAATCAGTCTACAGTTTGATTGTGGCAAGACAAAACAACATTATTTATGGACCCAAAATGATCCTGGAAGTACAGAAAGATGTACTGACATGAAAACTTACAAAATAAGATAGTTCAATTAGGTGGGTATCCACCAATATCCACCTAGAAGTTGTGTATGGATTCATAAAACTCCAGAGGGTAGAGCCCACAATTTCAAATAATTACAAAAGAATGTGCTAAACTAAAATCTGTTAAGAGGAGCCAGTTGGAATAGGTGAGTGGCCACCAATATCCACCTGGATCAGTCCTCCCCCCTTAGGAATAAATGGTCTCCATTACATTGAGTCCCCCCATCAAGTGAGGAAAATCCTGCTGAATTTGGCTCCCAGTGAGCCACTTTCCTTGGTGTAGGATTTTCCCTACCTCGACAACCAGATAAAGTTGGATCCTCTACTGGCGAGTGTTCTTGACCTATGTGTACACTATCTGATCAGTGGATGCATGTTCCATGTAGTCAGGTTTGATCTCTAATGGTGTCAACTATTTTTTGATCTATGAGGTGTCTAATAATGGTGGAAAATATGGTCGAAGGAGGTCCACATTGAATACTGGGTGCAAGCCAAGGAAGGGTGGCATGTTGAGCTCAAAAGAATTGCTACCCACAACCTCGGTGATAGTGTAAATCCCATAGTAAAGTGGGATTACCTTTCAATGGGGCCATGTAAGGAGCTCTTTCTGCAAATGTAACTAGACCTTCTCTCCCACCTGAAACTAGTGCAATACCCGGTCTTGATCATGGCACTTCTTGTACTTAGAATTGAATTTCTGCAAAATATCATAGACTTGTTGGTGGATTTGTTGAATCTGCTCAGTGAATTTGGTGGTGTTATTGGCCTTAGACTGAACATGGGAATATTTTTCATGTGTGGTTGCAAGAGGTAGTGCAACATCAATGGGACCCAACGATTGGAATACCAACACCACCTGAAATGGGATATGGTCGGTGGAGCCATTGAGATATCATTGTTGTATTTGTTTTGAACATAATGAAGAATATCATCCCATGTGCATGGATAATTAGATTTGTACATGTGTAGGATGCGCACAATCATATGATTGGCGACCTTTGTT
This sequence comes from Picea engelmannii, assembly GCA_009831015.1. Classification (NCBI taxonomy): domain Eukaryota; kingdom Viridiplantae; phylum Streptophyta; class Pinopsida; order Pinales; family Pinaceae; genus Picea; species Picea engelmannii. Next base: position 63,123 of record ML785485.1, read on the forward strand.
TGGCCATCGGTTTGGGGCTGGAAAGAGGTGGATTTAGTGAGCTTGGTGTCCAATAGTGACCAAAAACTTGACCAAAATGCGATGAGGAACCTGTTGTCCCGATATGAGGTGATGGTATGTGGTATCCCAAAATTTACCCACACCCATTCGAAAAATATCTTGGCAATATATTCCACTGTGATGCTCTTCTTGCAAGATGTGATAATGACCATCTTCAAAAATTGATCAACCACCACAAATAAAAAATCATTGTCGTGCTTGGTGGATGGAAGGCCAGACATGTAATCCATCAAGATTGATCCCAAAGGCCTCTCAGGAGTAGGAAGAGGGGTGTATAATCCTTTCTTCTTGATGTTTGGCTTGGCAATAACACAGGTAGTGCAAGATCTAATGTACTTGTTGACGTCCTGTCGAAGTTTTGGCCAATAAAAATGTTTCTCTACAATGAACACAATTTTCTCCACCCCAAAATGTTTTTCCATCCGACTGTAGTGATCCTCCCAAATCAACTTTTCACACTCTCTTGTGGGAACACATAGGTGGCCCAAATGGAATAATAGTTCATCCTATATGTGAAAATCAGTGACATTCTCTCCTATACCCAAGATCTCATAGTTGTGACAAAGTCAGGGTCACACTAATAAAGTTGGGGCCACTCAGATTCCTCATGCCCATAAGAATGGAGCACTATGGTCAGTGCAACAACGAGAGTGTGACTGAGGAAGTAAACAACACGATTTGTGCTCCCTATTTTATACTTGATGTTGAGATGGAACTTTTGTAGGTATGTGGACCACTTTTGATGGCGGTCGTTCTACAACTTCCCCTATGTCTATATGAACTACAAAGGCTTATGATCAGTGTGGATGATTGTCTCCTTTCCCATAATGTAATGTTTCCATTGATGAAAGGCTTGTACAGTGGAATACATTTCTTTGTCATAGATGGAGTATTTACAGGCAGTATCTGAGATTTTGTCACTATGATATGATACTAGATGACCATGCTTAGTGAGAATTGTGGCTACAACATAATCAGAGGCATCAATCTCAATCTCAAACGGTTGTTGTAGATCAGGAAATGAGAGTACTGGAGATGAGCTCAAGCGATGCTTCATATAATTAAATGCTTATTGTTATGCCTACCCCCATGTGAACCTTTCCTTTCCACCACCCTTGGTTAGTTGGCTGAGGACCCATGAAATATGGGATAATCCTAACACAAACCTTTGGTAGAACTTGGCATGTCCCAATAAGATTTGAAGCTCGGTTAGTGTGGTCTAGGCTGGCCAGCCACCAATGACTTGGATCTTAGCTGGATCCACATGTACCCCATGCTCATCAACAATGTAAGCCAAGTACTAGACCTTGTTCATGTCAAACGAAAATTTTTCCAAGTCGACATATAGCTTGTGCTGTTGCAGAGTGCCAAAAACCTATTGACTATGTTGCATGTTCTCCTCCCAAGTTTTGTTGAATATGACGATGCCATACATATATACCACCAGAAAAGATTTGGTGAAGGGTCTCAATACATCATCCATCAATCTCATGAAATTTGTTGATGCATTTGTTAAGCCAAAAGGCATGAGCATCCATTCGAAGAGACCTTCTTTAGATTTTAAAGTTGTCTTCCATACATTAGTTGGTTTGATGGGAACCTGGTGATAGCCAGAATTTAGCTCAATATTTTTGAAGAAATTTTCCCCCTTGAGTTGGTAAATAAGGTCATCAATTTAGGGAATTGGGTATCGGTTCATGACTATGATTTTGTTTAATTATCTATAATCAATGTAGAGCTATTAGGTCCCATATTTCTTGTTCACCAACACAATCAGGCTTCCACAAGGGTAGGATTTGGGTCGGATGTGTTGATATTATGGTAGCTACGGGAGGTATTTACCTCCACATGTAATCCTGAGGAGAATAGAATATTATGTGAATCAAGAAGAAACCCTAATTAGTTGGATAATAACCCTAGAAGACAAGTCGGCTCAAGAGGATAAATTGTATTAGGTTATTAGCCTCCAAGAGAAGAAGTCGGCTAAAGGAAATATTATATACTGAGTAAATAAGCACCTAGAATGAGAAGTCGGCCCAGGCAGTTTACCAAATTTAGTATAAATACAAGAGGCTAGTCTTCATTCTAGTAGACATTTATTAGAACTGTAGAGCTCACTTGTGCACACTACATTTAGCAAGTTTGTGCACAAGTTTGTAGGAGAGTTGTCGTTGCAGAACTGCAGCTAGCAGATTACGTTTTGGCTTGGACTATCTCTTGGTTATGGTTTGGATTATTTGATCATCTCTTTTTTGGTGCGCTATCCTCTTATAAAGGTGAACCACCCTTTGTTTGGCTATCTAGCCTAGTTTTTGCTTCCAAAATGATTCTTTGTCAAGGTTAAGGTGCTTGGAGGGTGGCTTCAACCTATGGTTGGGTGACAATAGTGATATTGTCTATGGTAAAATGAGCACATCCATCATATTCTAATAGGTTATGGGCCCACACCTCCTTCATTCAGTCTAACCAATGGAAGGGAGCATATCCATAAGGATATTAAGCTCATTGAAGAATTGTCGCTAGGGTTTTTAGTAGGAGCAGTCACCAAAGCACTGTTGCTAGGGTTACTAAAAGGTGCAGTTGTAGAAACCCTAATCCTCTCATTGAGGCACATTAAGTGAATGGATTGACCTAATTTCTGGATAGACTGGTGAACCTCATCCTAGCCCATCTTCTGGTACTCCCAGCAAGCTAAGATGTCATGTTTGATTTTTTGGTCAAATCTAGGGTTGACCAAGTCAAAGAAACCATGACTTACTCTATGAAGTCAGAAAACAAGTTAGAAGGGGATTCTAACTTTAGAGTGTGGAAGAAAAGGATTGACCTCATCCTTTCCAAGATTAAAGTGTTGGATATCGTGAAAGGAAATATCGTGGAACCAAAGTTTGAAGAAGGAAAAGAGAAGGAACCGCTAAACGTTGCAGTTATGGAGAAGTTCAAAGACAATGAAATAAATTCCATGAGTATCATAGAAGATTCTGTAAAATACCACTGTATACCCTACATATCCCATCTCGATTCATCTAAGAAGAAGTATGATGCCCTAACAAACCTCTTCTCAGTTAGAAACATTGGACAAGTAATGAGTCTGAAGAATGAGCTTCATGATATGAATATGAATGATGATGACAACATAACATCATAATTTATGAGGATCTCTCAGTTAAGATATAAACTACAAGATATTGAAGAGATCACCTCAGAGAAGGAACTGGTAAATATAGTACTCAATGGTCTTCCCAAGACATGGGATTCATTTTCCGCAAGCATGAACACAAGGAAGGAGTATCCCAAATTTGAAGAACTCTAGAATTGTTGTGCACAAGAAGAATCAAGGATTAATACAAAAGAGAAACCTCAAAAGAAATATGATGATCAAGCCTTCACAACAAGATTCAATAATTTCAGGAACAAAAGAAAGTTTGGAAAGAAGCCAAATCAAAAGAAGGATATGTCGGAAATACAATGCTTCAATTGTCGAAATTATGGTCACTACAAGAATAATTGTCCCGAGCTAAATAAAAGTAAGGAGACACATGAAGCATAATTTTTTGAAGAAAGGAAACCCTCAAGGAAGACTAAGCAGGATAAAACAAAATTCTTCTTCTAAAGACAATGTAACAATATTCTTCATAGTTCTTGTGCATACCTTGTTTGCATAGTCTCTGTACATATCTTGTATATATATTGATTAGAAGATAATATGTTCCAAGAGAAACTATACCTATGGAAGAACAACAAGATAAGGATTGTTATCATTATGAATACAAGTTAGAGAATATGCATGAAGGGATGAAGTACATCAAACAATTGCAAGATAAGACGAAATTAGAATCAATCTTGAAGAAACCTAGAAGAAGTAAAGACAGAAAAAAGTCAACGATCAAGAGGAAATTGGAGAAAAACTTATGACCCTTTGCAGAAGGCAATATGGATGCAGACGGAAGCATGGATTATTTTAGATGGAGAGAGTTGATTATATACTTCCAAAAGAAAAACACGCACTCATACATGAAGCAAGGATTAGGAAGGAGCTAATCCTATGATCCATTGAAGATGATGAATTATATATCCATGGCAGTAGCCATGAAAAGAAGTTCGTGATCAGTTTGACTTTAGAAGAAACCTTCTTAGAAAAGAAAGATTAAAGTATCCCTGGTTGTCCATCCACATCCATGATCCTATGATGAAAGGAAGAAGTTGGAATCTTCAGAGCATGGAATTTATATAAAACTCCATGGACCAAAGAGCTAAAGAGAAACATGAGGAAGAACATGAAGATTCCAAGGAAGAAAGAAAATCCAGAACAAAAAGTCATTGTATCAAGAATCACAAGATTACCAGCCTGATATGAATTCACTAAAAGCAATGAAGTAGAGGAACTGGAAGTTGTGATGAAGAACAGTGTATGAAAGACTTATGAATGTAAGAATTGCGAGATCCAGAATTAGAGGTTCTCCCATATGGATGGATAAGAATATGATGATTGCTTGTTCAATAAACCAGACATACCTCTACATGAGACATTATATCGTCTGCAATATCCATGGGATTGACATCAGATAAATGCAAAGATTGTTCTCCAAAATAATTGAACAAAGAGCATATGTAGAGAAACCTCAAGGATTTGAGGTATAACAGAAAGAGACCCTTGTATGCAGATGGAAGAAGAAAACTTGGTGGAGAACCTCCAATGAACAACATAAGCATGGTGAAGACTTTCTATAATAGAGATATTGTATCAAAACGGTTACTCAGAAGATCAGGATGATGGATTGCTAATCCATGACAAACTCTCATGATGGCAGAAGAAGTACCCCTTGGATATGTTACAGTTTAACCCTTGCCACGATGTTATGAGCTAGCAGGAAAAAAATATGAACCCAACAATGATATACTTGATTGATCATAGCTATGTAAAGCCTTCAAAGAAAACTAGTGTTCCAAAAAGATCGAAGCATATTTGATATTAAGCATTATATTATTCTTGATGAAGTCCAGAAAAGGGAAAGTGGCTCTCCAATATACATCTTGACAGATGAGCAGATAAGCATACATTTTGCTAAAGCCTTTTTCCAAGATGAAAGAGTTTATGTACTCAAGCTAGAGCTCGTGCAAACGACTTTCTTATTCAAAAAGGAAGAGATGACTCCCAGGTCGAGAGGGAGCACTGACGTGTTATTGACTTATGGAAAGTCATTTTTTAGTTCGAAAAATGGTCCAGGATGAGAAATTCCTTTCCAGTTCGGAAAGTGATTTGAGATTTCTAACGGAAGGGTATTTTCCAGTTCAGAAAATGGTCAAGATCGAACGGTCATTTTTGTAATGAAAATGGTTCAATGGATTGTTGATGTACCATAGACAGTGATTTCCCATTATGGTTAACATGGGGAATGGTCTATTACAGTCTCTCTTCTTGACGGTCACTCTTAGTAGTGGTCAAGAAGACTGGTCCACCTCACCGGATAGTCATTCTTTAGAAGCTCACAATTGTGAGTAGTTTTGAAGAATGGTCTATTTTGGAGGTTGGTGTTGTTAGCGATATTTCTTGTAAGGGGGTTAGAATGCAAAAGAATGGGTTAAAACCCACTTGTCCTAAGTTCAGGGTACTAATGCGCCCATGATTAAATAAAAACCAAGTCTGGACAGCAAGGATCACAGCGCCCAGATCAACGGCGCAGATGGGATTCTAGACCCCCCCCGCCTTTCTACCTTTA
>ML785485.1:76849-94974 GCA_009831015.1 Picea engelmannii
GCAGTTCAAGTGCCCGGATCAATGGCGCACAGGCCATCTGGGCACCCTCTGTCATCCGACGATTAACTAATGTGGGCCCCCTTCCCATCATGTCAGCTTGTGGACCATTCTCCCTCTTGCCACCTGTTCTCTTCCTGGCCGTGTGATGAGGCTCGCACCCTTTTTCCCTTCCCTCATATTCCGACATCTGTCACTCTCCCCTTCTCTAGTTCACGTGGTCCCTTTCACATTTCACCATCCATCCACTGCATGCCATGTGTCCCGCCTCATTCCACGTCCACCTCCCACCGCAAGTGCACCCATTATGTCTTGTATCCCGCTCCCTCCACATATCGTATTCTGCCACATGTCTCCCCCCCCCTCCCCCCACTTCTCTTACACCTCATCGCTTCTTTCCTTCCCTGCGCAGTTTTGGCCCCATCACTCCATTGTTGTGCCCCATCTTCCGTGATGTCTTCCATGCCTATTCTTCAATCCATTCAGCTATTCCAGGTGGCAGCGCGGGAGGCCCTCTGCGTTGCAGAAGTGCCAAGTTGGTTGGGTCATCCTTGATCCCAATGAAGCAGTTATTGAAGCGATTGGTGGTGGTTATACATCGCCTCTGCCATAATGGGAAAGAACGACAATGAATTAAAGGCACGTCGATTTGCTGTTGGAACTGTCAAAGAAGTAGATTGCGTCTGACATAAGTTGCATGATATTTCAGAGGTTGACTGTCAGAAACCCATGCAGATGCAAATCCTTCAATGCAGTATCTTGATTTCACTGTTGTTGTTGTTCTGAGTATATGAAGGCATTTTCGCCATTTTTGTATCTATCGATGGTAGAGCTAAGCTCCCGACTGTAAAGTTTCAGCAACCATTCTAGTTCTTTGGTTTGTGCCTCTGTGTTTGAGATTTCTTATTTTATGAAAAACAGTTTCCCTTTTCCATCTATGTTTTCGTCTTATATCAGAGAGTCCATGATCGAATGATTCGCGTGGATTGTTGCAGTGATGTTATGATAAAGGATTTGTGGTGACATTATTTTCTTCTCTGGTCTTTTGTGCTTGAATGTAAGAGGATCTTGCACTCAAATGATTTCTCCTTCAGTCCGTTACAAACCTGATGTTTATGATAGACCTTCGCACTTTTCTCATGCAAGTCTTCCCCATACTCACCCTTAATACAACTCACTGTTTGAATTTTATCAAGACCTCACTCGTTCATGCATACCTAGCCTAGTTTCAGAGTTGAGACAAGATTGTTCCAAGTGTGCTTGCATTTGATCACCCCTTTTAAACAAATCGTGACATTAAACTGATGGGTGTCAGGCTCTGCTCCTGCAAGAAATCGAGGAGTGACTGTTGACACTAACAGGTGCAGGACAATCATTTCCTTAGGAAATGGTCCAGACAGTCATTCCCTAGGGTAGATTTATTCTCTCTAGGTTTCCCTTTATTTAGTGCCAGAGGAATGGCCCAGATAGGTGAATGGTCTAGGTTCAAAAATCAGGGACAGGCATTCCCTAGGGAAGACTCATTCTCTCGAGGTTGCACTTTATTTAGTGTCGGAGGAATGGCCCAGGATAGGGAATGGTCCAGGCTCAGAAATAGGGACAGATATTATTCCTTTCTTGAGAAGAATATTCTAGATAGCTCATCATTGATGTTTTACCTTCTGAGGGAAGATGCTCTTCCATATCTCACATATGTGAGTGGAAGAATGGCCTAGATGATTCATTTTATATCATAACAATGTTTTTTGTGCAAGTTGATATCAAATGATTGTTATGGAGAGTGTATGTCTCTAGAAAGTAGATGTATGCTACTATGGTGGATGTGTTCCACTGATTGTGACTATATGTCACTGATCAAGTATCTATGTGCTACTTGGTGTGGTAGTGTACCATTGGATTGTAGTTGTGTACTACTATGGATAGACACAGTTGTGTTCTATTGAATGATATTGTTCCAATTTCCTTGAATACTATCAACAGTGTTGAAAATGATTATCAGCTAGAAGGACGATCAATGGATAGAGATTTCCTAGATAGAAAATGGTTCCGGACATTTATTCTTCTAGGAAATATGTCTGGATTAGAAGAATGGCTCTTGTGTCACTCTGTGGAGTGAGTAACTTATCCAACATCATGTTTGATTACTCAGATGAAGTATGGTTTCGAGTGATGATGCAAATGATGACACTAATGGTGATGATGGTCCTCATGATATAGTCATGAGATAGTCTATGTGACTATATTGATGCTACTGGGTGAATGGTATGTTTGTTCTTAAGACCATTACCTTCAATACCTTCCTATATAGGAGGGAGTGTTGATAATATGGTAGCTACTGGAGGTATTTACCTCCACGTGTAATCCTGACAAGAATAGAATATTCCTGGAAGTAAGAAGAAACCCTAATTAGTTGGCTAATAACCCTAGAAGACAAGTTAGCTCAAGAGGATAACTTGTATTAGATTATTAGCCTCCAAGAGAAGAAGCCAACTAAAGGAAATATTATATACTGAGTAAATAGGCGCCCAGAATGAGAAGTTGGCCCAGGCAGTTTGCTAGATTTAGTATAAATACAAGAGGTCAGTATTCATTCTAGCAGGCATTTCTTAGAACTGCAGAGCTCACTTGTGTGCAATGCAGTTAGCCAGTTTGTGTGCATGTTTGGAGGAGAGTTGTCGTTGCAGCTGCTATAGCTATAATATTACGTTTTGGCTTGGATTATCTCTTGGTTATAGTTTGGACTATCCGATCAACTCTTGTTTAGTGCGCTATCCTTGGAGAAATGTGCACCACCCTTTGTCTGGCTATCTAGCCTAGGGTTTTCTTCCGGAATGATTCTATGTCAAGGTTAAGTTGCTCGGAGGGAGGCTTCAACCTATGGTTGGTTCACAATAGTGATATTATCTATGGTAAAATGAGCACATCCATCATATTCTAATAGGATGTGCCCCTTTTGAAGAAGCTCTCGGATGATATATTGGTCCATTAGGAAGTGGTGCATTGGGGGTTATATCAATTGGATTCTTGACTTGTTAGTGCGTTGGTATCTCGGTGGGTGAGGATAAGATGTATCTATATTTCTTCATGATTCCATCCACTTTATTTTGCTACAGAGAGAGGCTCTCTGTAGAGGTTACAGATTTGGTGGTTACCTTTTGCTTATTGTGAGCACAGATCACAAAGAAGATGAACTTCCCAGTCTATGAAATGACCTTACTTCATTTCTTAGCAGAGATTAAAGAAATAAAGGTAGACGACACTACCTATGGTATCCTGTACAATTGTCTACCCAAACTAATAATAACACTGTGGGGTCTATACTCATACACAACATGTCCTTCCACAAATATGGTTGGCCTAAAATAACATCACAAACTTCAAGGGGAGTGATATCAAACAATACCTTGTCTTTGAAAGGCTTAATGTTGAAGGGAAGATGACATTGTTGGATGACGGGAAGATATCATCCTTGGAGAAACTAACTGATGGTGTAGGGATGTGGGTGTGGTGTTATTAGTAGGTCTAACCACTTGACGACCTCTACTGAAATTAGGTTCTTCTAACTACCATTGTCGACAATGAAATGAAAATGATTCCCCTTTACCCACATTTGTGAGTGAAAGGGGAATTCCCATTCCTTTGGTTCTTCTGGTTTGCTTGGTTGGACTTTGGTGGTAGAGAAAATGGCACTAGGTTCGATGTCAATGATCTTCTTCCCACTTTATAGCTTTGATTTTGAGTTAGAATATGCCTCTGACTTGGAATCTTTCAGCTCATCCACTAGTGACTGCTTGGAGTGACATTCTTCGGTGTTGTGCCAAGGGTTTTTCTGGTATTCACACCATTTTCCTGTGTCCTTCTTTGACTTATCATTACCCTTATTGGGTTTTGGCTTGGACTGGTTTTCTTGAGAGCGACCATATTTGATATGTCCCTTTTTTTGTGGGTTGGGGCCGCCTTTTCCCTGCTTCGACTATGAGGAGTTTGCAGATCCAAAATCTCTCCTATTATTCTTAATATTTTGCTCAATCTTTACATCATATCTATAAGCTGCACCTAATGATGTGATTTCCAAGAACCTCATTTCTATTTGAATGTATATATGTAGACAATCGCGGTATGGGAACACCATATGTCGTTCAAATTATTTGATACCCAATTTGGTGCACAGGGTATGGAAAATATTGGTGAAATCTAGTATTATATTGTCTCTTTCCTAACACAGCATGGTCCATCTTATGTACGCATCCTCGTAGCTTCCAACATGGTAGTATTGTTATTTAATGAAATCCCTGAAGGAATCCCATGTGGGGGCCACCATAAATATTGTATATTCCTCTATGGCCCTTTGATCAGAGTAAGTATCCCACCAGTCCCTAACATGGGGCATTACCTTTAGGAGTGAAAAAACAATTTTTTCACTCTCAGAAAAATTGTGGACCAAAAAATACCCTTCAAGAAGATTCAACCATTTATCTACAACATACACATAGATCAGTCCTTATAATAATGAAATATCAAAATTTACTTATACCTTGAAGGGGGTTGCATGGTCTCTTGATGAAGATGTGTCTCCTATGGAAAAATTTTGAAGGATCTGTGAAAAGTTGTCCATCATTTCATTCCTTTCTCGCATAAGGTATTCCTCAAGAAAGATTTTAAAACAATCTCCTGCTGGATCATATTTCTTCTTGTCCCCCATGGGTTGTTTTTGGGCTCCGTGTGGCCGATCTTGCAAAGCCTCAACTGGTTCGAGTCCCAGCTTCTTATATTGAGATCTTGTTGGGGACATGCACGAAGAAAAATAAATGAAGATAAAACCACTTTGATACCATTGATCCATATTTATGAGTGGAACAAAAGGAATGATAGACCAAATACAATAACACAGAGATATGGAGAACAACAACATATATCTAGTGAATAATAACTTCTATTGAATAAATAAAATAGGTTGAAACTGTAAAACTACAGAATTGAAAACAACTTGCTCGAATGGTGATAGCTATCTCTGAGAAGAGATGTGGTTTCTACGCGCATCCGTCTGAGAGGATTGATTACAATGAGGATCCATAGGCCTTTTTAAAATTACTCATGAATTCCAAAACACTAGACATCCAAAATCCTAACCCTACGAGATGAAATGCCAAAAGTTATGTGGGCCTCTATGGGTAAGTTGGTACCTCACCTTCCTGAGGTCATAAGTTTTGCATATGACCTCTATTTTAGGCGAATGATAGACCGTTGGAAAGGTATTTTCGATAAATACACATTATTCCATCAAACGTTGACTACATCTATAGTTTGAATGTGGCAAGGCAAAAAATCGTGTTTTAGAGCCCTAAAACGATCCTGGAAGTATAGAAAGATGTATTGACATGAAAACTTCCAAAATAAGCCAGTTGCTTTAGGTGGGAAGCCACCAATATCCACATGGAAGTAGTGTAGGGCTTCAAATATCCCCAGAGTGTAGAACCCATAATTACAAAGAATTATGGAATAATGTGTTGGACTAAAAACTCTCAAGAGAAGCCAGTTGGAATAGGTGGGTGGCCACTAATATCGACCTGGATCACCTACAATAGTGAAAAAATATTCAAATTGAAGATGGTTTTTTTAAATATTTATTTAGTTGTACAAAATTCATCTTGAAGTTGGGATTCACATGGACAAACCAATCCATATCTTAGTTTAGAACCAGAATTGGATAGGTTTCATACATAGATTTTTTTATCTATATAGAACCTATATTGGAATTGGGCTTTGCCCAAATAAACAAGTTAAGTTAAAATAATGAATGGGAACCAAAACTGGAAATGGGTTATGTGGAGGTTTATTTAGTTGCACATATTCACCCGAGTTGGAGTTGGATTTTGCACCAACCAAACTACAATATAAATTATTCTATGAATTGGATACAGGTTCTTTGTAGAATATGGTTGATGTTGACATCCTTAGACATAGGGCATGCTCTCTCTTCATGACACACAAATATATATTAATGGGATTTTACTGCTCACATCCATTGCAAGTTGTTTTTTGAATCCTTTTGATGAGGGTGATTTGGAAAGTGGATGGGATCATCGATATTGTCATGAGTAAAATCATTAACAAATAGATTGGGATCACTGACATTGTCCTAAGTAAAATCATTAACAAATAGATTGTGATGATAAAAAATTCAAAAGAAGCTAGTTTAAACTTTCAAAGACATCATGAAAATGTGAGTTCCTAATAAAAAAATAACTATTTTAATCCTATATATTTTCCAACTCAAAATCAATGTAGATTTATTTACTACTAAATAAACCCATTGGACTCTGACTTTTCTTAAGCAACCCTACCAACATAGTCTAGGATGGAAACCTGAAGTTTTTATTTTGATATAGAAGAGAAGGCTTGTGTTCCCTATAGGCTATGACACCGTGAAATAAAACTCACTATAAAGTTGAAGTAACACAAGGGATTTGAAACAAGAGCTCCTACATTATACAATAAATGACAATAGTTAAAAGAAAAGAAAAAAAATGTCTTTCCCAAAATGAATCTCTTTACCTTGAGGATGTCTGTATTGAGAAAATTGGGTCCTCTGGAAGTCTCCCTAGTCAAATTACCCTCCCCAATCATATTGAGGATTCAATAGTCTCATTCATGCATAACTCATAACAGCAAGCACTCTATCCCTATAACTCTTTCCGTATATCCCTCAGTCACTAGATAAGGAATTACTAACGTGTCCTTATATCAATAAAAGAAATATCAATCATCATCGTTCGAAACAAAAAATCTTTTAATCTCAAGACAAATTTATTCTTTTTAATGAGATGAAAATTCTATCATTGAGCACTCAAATCATATAATTTAATGGGGGGTTGAGATCAGAAAGAAGGGATCCATGAATAGATAGGGACATATTGACTTTTACAACAATTATATTCTAATAGTTAGCATATTATTTCACTCACATGTTGAAGTTCGACACCACTATGAATGTCCTACACATACTTGTTGTATTAATCATCATCACTATAAATATAATTGTCATCATGATGTTGAACTTTAGCTTTGAAATCTCTATTTTCAAGATGGCCTTTACCTTTTAGTGTTTATTTTTTATAATTGATCCACATTTACCATTCAAATAATATCAAGTAAATAATATTGCAAGATATAAAATTTAGTCAAAAATAACATCTTAAGCATGACAAATTATGACAAAACATTGGTACAAATTAACTATCACAACAACAATTTAATTACCTCAAATTCGACGCCACTATTAATGTCATGTACATGCTCTTCAAATTCATCATGATCAATATCAATATTAACACGAGATTGTACTTCATGCTTGTGAGATTTGTTGAAATGAAGGCCTTTTCCTTTTCCCATTGATTTATCAATATAATTGCTATGCATGTGGTTTAACTATCATGCAAAGAAAAATAAAAACAGTTAAAAGTAGCAACAAACTGTCTCCAATGGAAATGTTATATTTTTCAAACAATGAAACAACATAATTGCAACAAGCATTGTCATAAATGTAATAAAAGAAGTGCAAAAGATGAATCATTTTAGGGGTTCATCCATCAGCAAATCTAGCGGAGATTTGTTTTTCATGAAAAAAAAACCCGTCTCTTCCTATTTCTTTAGAGAATCAAAGAGTACAATTTACATGTCAAATACAAACTTGACTTTACTAAGTAGTGTTGACTTCAACAATGAATGAAAATCAAATTTAGCTTGAAACACAAGATATACTAGGCTAGTTGAATAATTAGAAATTTGTAGGTCCATGCACAAATAGTTTAGGGTTACGTAATAGTACACATATAGCCACATAGTAATTGTGCACTATAGTCTATACTTGGGATTTCTAGGCATGGATTGCAAATAAAGGATATCATTTCCAATTGGGCTTAGTTTTCAAAAACCATCTTCCTGGGCATTGTCAAGTTAATTATGTCATACCTAAATCATATAAGCCATTTTAGATCCTATTATACACTAAAGAATTAGAGTTCAAAGTCTGGTAAAAGTGAAAAGATGTTTTGAAAGCATACCCACAAACGTACAATATAACTTCCCTAATGTATTATTCACAAACATTTGGTTTAGGTAATGTTGTGTTGATTCCTTTTGGGGTTTGAAACGTTTCAATAAAATGAAATCATATTAAATCATCATGAATTTAAATATATAACAAGCTAGTTGAATAATTGTAATTTCATGCAAAAATAGTGTAGGGTTCCTAGTGCTACTAAACATAGCCACACTAATTGCAGACTATAGTCAATATGCAAGGTTTATAGCAATGGATTTCAATTTTAAGGATTATATTTCGAACTAGGATCAACTATGAAAAAAGATCAATTCATGCATAGTCTAGTTAATTATGACATACTTTAACCATATATGTTTCTTTAATTCCTGGGATATCCTAAAATTGTTGAAATTCAACATTAGAGTTGTACTAAAATTGATAAGAGAGAAAATAAGTTTTTAAAGCATATTGGAAAATGTAGAATGTAAACTCCCTAATGTATTATTCACAGAATTTTTTTTATGGTAATGTTGTGTTGATTCATTTTGGTCTTTGAAACTTGTTAGGAACATGAAATCATATTTTAATTTGGTTGAAAGTTGAATTTGTATTTTGGAAGTAGATAAAAAACTACTTCAGTTATTTTGTACTTGTTTTTTATGTCTGATAAGGTACCTAGCATGTGAACTACTCTCAAATATGTTTAGAAGAAGCATAGACTGATTTTTTAGTTTCCAATAGTTCAAATCAATCCTTATTTTTAATTGGTATCCACTTGTGACTTTAATCACATTTCAGTGGGGTGACATAATTTTTTCTTAGTTGAATCAGTTGGTAAATGGACAATGATGATTACCTAAGGAATTTTGAGCATATTTGAGGGACTTCTATATTGTAAAACAACAATAGGAGCAATTGTGGGCATGTTTATGGCCTCAAACAACCTTGAAATAACATTCGTTCCTGATTCTTGGTTGATTATAGACCCAAAACAACATTCCATGACACACTTCAGCCTTGGAAATACAAGTTTGGGCATTATTGGAGAAGTTCCGGGTATGAAGAGAGCACTTCTACACATTCTATAAGTAGGAAACAAGTCACACTTTTCTATGAAAAACATCTTCTGGGTATTTTTCTAACAATCTTAGTATATGTTTCACCTAAGAACAACTTTAACAAGAAGTTTTGGGCATTATTTGATACTTTCCATGTCATCCCCAAGACTCATTAGCAAATTTGGGCAGTTATAGAGGTCATAATAACAACAAGGACGCCCCATCCCGAAGTTTGGGTGAGTTCTAAGCATCATTATAATCATAATATAAAGCAATCCCCTCAAGAGTAGCCAAAAAAAATAATGTTTGGACACTTTTATGAAGTCATGGGCTAAAGACAACAATGAAACTCCAAATATGGCCATGATTAGGGTCAGAGTAGAAGCTAATATCAGGTATGAGATTTTTTTAAGTAACGTTAAGCATATATGACCCTAAACCCACCATAAATCATCCCTAAAACAACATGTTGATGTAGTGGATCTCAATTTTGGTCACTTATTATCCCTCAAATAACCTTATCCTTCAATTATGGGCATATTACAACCCTAAGAAAGTGATGAATAACATCACAACTTTCCCCTTTGGAGTGTTGGGAAAAATAGAAGGAATTTTGGGCAGTCTTTAAGGGTAATTCCACAGTAAGGGCACCATGAATCAATCAACACTACTTTTTTCCAACCAAATTCTTTATACAATAGCATGATGGAAGCCAACTATTCCCTAATCTTATCATTTTACCTAACCAATTTTACAATATAATAAGAAAAAGTTCTTGTAGATTTCTCTCAATTTGTTGTTGGCACTCTTTCAAACTCAAAACATACTTGATAATTTAAAGGTAAAACATATATAGATGATTCTAGAAACAAAGGATGGTTCTACACAGTGCAAGGATGAAAAGAAAGAAGAAGAATAAGTCATGTCCACAGAGAACCAGATTGTCTTAGAGATTTAATTGAGTGCACTAATTCTCATAAAGAGAGTGTTAGCAAGAGCACTTAAGAGTTCACTGTAAATGCAACAGACTGAGTGGAAACAAAAAAAATCCTACAACTTCTAGTTCAATTTACAAGCACAAAAACTGGTTAAGCAAGAAGAAATGAGATACAATAGATTTGTTTACAAGAACAAATGGAATACATGTTCAAACAAGAATAAATGAGATAAATAGAGCCTCTTACTTCAATTGAATCATTGGATTTATGGTCATTCCATGCATAAACTATAGGCTTGACAAAGGAAACCGACTATGAAATTGTCTCATTGAGACCTTGTATGAAACTCATTACATGTTCGTACTGATCACTCGATTTGACATCATTTGTAATGTCTCTTAATAGACTTATTTTACCTCCAACTGATGGTTTTGAATTCTCTGTCAACACTCTACATTTCCAATTTCTCTTACTATCATATTTACTAGAATATAATGTTTCCATATAATGGGCAATGTCTTATGCACCTGGCTCTTTGTTACTATTTTCTACCTAAAAGGCAATGTCAATTTTCAACATAGTCAGTTCAATAAACAAATTGAAATAAATAACAATTTAAATTCAACCAAAACAACGACACTTACTGTCAATTTGTCTATTTTGGCATGCAACTCGCCTCGACCAAATGTATATGGAGCCCTAACATTATCTCTTTCTTTCATGCCTCTGTTCCTGATCCAGAAATATCTTTTAATGATTGTGGTTGAGTTTTTAATTGCATGTGTTAATTAACCATTTATGAAGCTGAATGAAAGAGGAAGAATTTAATGAAGGAGAATATTAGCCATAAGAAAATATACAGATCTAAACTGAAAGCAATAAGAATAACAAACCATAACAAGAGAAGTGATAACGGAGTTCGGCACAAAATTGCCTACGTCTCCGGGCCTTTGTCTCAGTGGGGGAGGCTTCTTTATTTATGTTCAAAGCTCAAAATGTACATTTTAGTAATGCCATTGGGCTACAAGACTGATCTGGTCATGTTCTTCCACATCTCTAGAACCCAGCAGAAGAAACGACACGCAAAATGGATGACCAGAGCTCCCAGAAATGGCCTGCAAGCGTCTACTCCTCAATAGCTTCCCTGCATAAAAATGGCTTTGGCTTGGATTCCCTTCAACATAAATCTGCTTTGACTGTCCTTTATGGCTTCAAACACGCTTGGTTTTTATATATCTGAAGTTGGTTATCCTTCCCCAACTTCCTCCCAAAATCTGGGCTCAAAGAGTCCAATATCCCCCAAAATGGGAAAAATGCTCTTATTATAGGCCAAAAATCAATTTAAAATCCAAAAACATTATAATAAAACCCATTTATCCAAAACGATATGGGTTAAGCCCCATAGACCTGGTGTGCACACTTAAAACATGGGTATATGAGTTTCATATGCCCAAGCGCTAGCCCAAAGGGCTAAGCGTTGGCCTTACAACAGTTCTCAACTCCTGGTTTTCAGGCACATATCATGTGACCTATGGATTATGAGATATACCTCCGTGCACATAGGGATATGCTTAAGACCCCTCTCTTGGATATATGGCAGATGATAGGACCATGCCCTTGATTCAATGGATGGGCGGTTATGCCATTACTCCATGCCCTTAGTTGTTTGCTTGTATCCAAATACCACGGGCTAGGGCTTATCTCCAGCCCCCTCCTTTTTGCGCCCATACAAATACCATGCAATATATTTTATATTGTGGGTTTTATAATATAAGCAATAATTTGGCACATTTGGTAATAGGGACTCTGCCAAGAATTGGGATGGTCCAAGAGGTCATGGGATCGACCCCCATGGACTCCAAATAAACTTTTTCCACCAACCATTAGCTAATATCATGGTGCCATGTGGTAGTCCATGACTAGGCCACGTGGCACCCAACAATTTTCCAAACAAATATCACTTGTCAACTGTTGGGTGGATCCCTGTCACTGAACAATCACCTTCTGTCGGGATGCCACTTGATGCCAACTACCTCTGCCATGTCAACACTGCTGATGTCATGCTGATGTCATCGTTTGACTGGACCTATTGACTTTTTGCTTGTTTGGGAAAACGATCAGAGTGCAATAACTCTCGCATACGGTGCCCGTTTGAGAAAGTGAATATATGGTCGGAATCAGTGCGATGAGACAGACGCAATGAAATTGGTTTCTTCTTATTCTGATCATTTTCATTTTTGAGCCTTGTCAGGCTCCTAGATCCGATTCTAGATCAATTCCTCTTTGTCAAATATTCTTAGGAACATATAGTTTCCTTTAACGCCTCCCATTGTTTGGGAGATAGAGTGGAGTTTGTCATGTTTTTTACTTTCATGATTAATTTTCTGCAATTATATTTATAATTGTTTATCAAAGTTCTCATCTTTTGCTTATAATATTTTATTAATATTTTCCCACAGACTAAATCAAAATAATTTTCCATATTTTGGATAAATGTTTCCACAATTCATGGATATTGATCAAAAAAAAATGATTTACAGATATCCAAATGATCCCTACATCTTGTTCCCAACTCCGAGGCCCACCTTGCTGCATTTTTCCTAATGGGCTCACCATCTTTCGTCACCTCAACCAAGAATGGTTTCTTACCTTTAGTTTTTATTTCTTTCCCATTCCTTTCTATACATCTATACAATCCTTGAATCAATCTTTTTCTTTTAACAAAAGCGGAAACATATTGTGAACCACTAACAATATTTTTGGTTGATCCAGTTTGATCAAAACATGCAGTAGGTGAATTTTGATGCACAACAAATGTAACTCTTATCTCTTCATGACTTGCATTAACTAGAACAAAATTCTCCTTGGCCACATTAGGTGTGGCAGTAGGTAGTTTAGTACCGGTCTTTTTAGATGTTCCTTCAAACATGTCCTTGAGTTTTTCATAAATGATATCCAGACTTTCTCTTCCTTTTTTCTCATGTTGATCAATAATCTCTTTTAGAACTTTTGGTAATAAATTATCATGTTGCAAAACGCCATGTGCTATATCATCCTTCACATCACCATGTTATATATCAACTTGCACACCATGACCAATATTATTTTCATCAACTACATTTGTTGCATCACAAATGTGTTGGCTTCTACAAGTTGGTGGTGCTATATCTTTACTTCCCCTTAAATTTTTCTCCACTTTGTTTGTGCCTACATCTTTTTCTTTCCTACAAAACAAAACAAATATCATATTATGTCTTATATACATAAATTTCTTTCCTATAAAATATTAAACACTATTAAACAAATAATATACTACTTAAGTGGATTAACAACTTACCTATTTTTCAAACCAAAAGATGATAAATATTCATCATTCTTGGTCACATTTTCTATACGAAAACACTCATATTCTGTCAACATTTTTGAATTATCATTGTCAACTAACTTGTGCCTCAATGACTTTTTCTTCATATCCTGAAGTCCAAATAAACAATAGTGTATAAATCATCCACTTGAATCAACAAAACAAAAGGCACTATGCCTCCAATTTTTAAATAAGTAAGTTTATGCTAAAGGCATGTAAATCATTTTATGTAAAGTCACTATTCCTCCAATTTAAACCACATGATATGCATTTGTATAAATTCAAATTGTATTCAACATCTATGAATTCTAATAATAAATTACAATTAGCACATTTAGACTTTCTCTTCCTTTTTTTGAATGTTGATCAATAATCTCTTTTATAATTTTTGCTAAGAAATCATCATGCTGTGCAACACCATGTGCTATATCAGCCTCCACATCACCATGTTCCATATCAACTTGCACACCATGACCACTATTATTTTCATCAACTACATTTTTTGGATCACAAATGTGTTGCCTTCTACGAGTTGGTGGCACTATATCTTTACTTTCCCTTGATGTTTTCTCCACTTTTTATGTACCTACATGTTTTTCTTTCCTATAAAACAAATAAAATATGATATTATGTATTATATACAAAGTTCTTGCCTATAGAACATTAAACACTATTAAACAATCAATATACTACTTAAGTGGATTAACAAGTTGTTTGTTTCTCAAACCAAGAGACAATAAATATTCATCATTCTTTGTCACATATTCTCTAAGAGAGCGCTCATATTCTATCAACTTTCCTGCATTATCAATGTCATATAAATTTTGTCTCAAGGACTTTTTCTTCATATCCTAAAGTCCAAATAAACAATAGTGTCTAAATCAGCCACATGAATCAACATAACAACAATGGAATCTAAGTTTCAAAATTAGATTTTATTAATGCATGTGCTCAAAAATTAAGTGCACAACTTAAAGAAAAAATGCCTCTTAAAATAATCCCATGAAGTGTTGCTTATATAGCTTGCAATCAATAGTAAATAAGTAAATTTATGCTAAAGGCATGTAAATCATTTTATGTAAAGTTACTATGCCTCAAATTTAAACCAGATTCTATGCATTTATATATATTCAAATTGTATTCAACATCTATGAATTCTAATAATACATTACATTCAATGATAAATTACACCATACATATAACTAGAGTTTAAGTGACAAGATTACTAGTTAAGGTGATGAATCATCATCATAATCATTCGCATTGCCATCGAGGTCAGAATATTGATCACTCCTGTGTGCATCTTCTTGATTTTCTTCATCATCCTCACATGAGGCATGCAATACATTTTCTCTTCCAATATTTTCGTTGGTAATCAAAGTCTCTTCTTCAATCACTCTATCATCATCTTCAATCAATTTTTCAAATGTTTCTTGTAATCTATCGTATTTTCCATCAATAATTATATCATGAACTTCCATGAATTTTTCGTTTCGAACGAGACTCTATTTGAATGACATATGACCATATTGGGATTCTTACATCATCAATTATATATGATTGGTTAACTTGAACAATATAGATATATGGCTCACCAGTCTCTGATAAAAATTATCGTATATTTTCACGTACAAATACATACTCATCAAGTTGTGTTGTAGATGGTTTGACCCACTTACATTTTAATAATATAGGACTATTTTCACCATAATCAACTTGAATAGTTTCTTGGATGAATCCAACATAAAATTTCTTCTAAGTTTCATGAAGGAATTCGGCACTAACAACACAATCACAATTTCCCTTTTCTTTGCCCTTATGTTCCACTCTTAAATGACTACCATAGGCCCACATGCCACTAAACTGCATAGCACATATATGTGGAAATTGTGGAAGCTAATTTTCCTCCACTATTTTATATTGAACTTCTTCTTTTACATTATTGATTGCATTAGCAATCCGTTCAAATTTTGGAAAAGAATAACCTCCAATCCAATAATGACGTCTTCTCTTTTGAGGTTTACATTGCATCCATGTTTTATTCTCTTCTTCGTATTTCCTACATAGAATATGAATGTACAAGATAATAATATTAATAATATAAATGAGTAAATGCAATTGAAGAAATAAATTATCGTGTAATTTGTTTTTACCTACACCACTTATCGAATGAAGATGTGTTTTGAAGAACATAGGCATGTATCACACTTCTTTCTTTATTTGATAACTTAAAGCATCTCCCATTTCCTTCTAATACTTCACCTACAACTCTCTCATCTTCGTCATCATCCCATACATGTCGATTGGAATTTTTAAAATCCTTCATATATTCTGTGAAAAATCACATGGCCTCTTGCATTGACTATCCCTCAGACATGCTTCTTTCTAGTTTTTCCCTAGTATGGAATTTTTTTTTCAAAACCTTCATATATATTTCTATAGTATACATTCATCTCGTTCTTACTGGGCCATAATGCTCTAGTTAATTTTCTAGATGTATAAAAAGATGCATAGAAATGTTAAATATTGTTGGTGGCAATTCTTGTTCCAATAGACAAAGGATTTCAACAACCTCCTCCCTCAAAGTATCAAAGTTCGAAGGATCTAATACATGTAAACTCATTCTCTTTAATATTAGGCCCAACCTTACAATTTCCAATCTTGTCCCCTTTTCCAAACTTGATATATTGACCACAATAGGTAAAATATTCTCAATTATGACATGATAGTCATGGGTCTTGAGGCCTCTTAATCTATTCATGTAATTTTGGCTTCTAATACTAGTACTTACATTATACATATCTAGTGGGAAAGAAATCTAGTATGAGACATCAACTCTAATAATTGTGCATGTTGTTCCTTTGTCCAAACATAAGGAGCACTAGGATTTCTATATTTTTCATCATCATATTTTTCAACCCAAATATTTCGGTGAATATTTAGTTGTCGAAAGTCTTCACATGATGAAACAATATCATAAGCACCAAAAAGAGTTTCTATAATAGCATAGGCTATGTTTTTCTCAGTATGCATAAAGTCAACAATATTTCTGATGGTTATATTCTTAAAGTATGGCAACTTATAAAATATGCACTGTCGTTTTACACCACTTTCATTACATGGATCATCCCTACTACCACAAATCCCACCACTTTCAATAAAAAAATCCTTCTATGTCCATTATCAATAATGTATTCACTCGATATTGGAAATGGTGTTTCACGATTCTCTTCTTGGCCATTGAGACGTGTTTTTTGTTGATGATATGGCTGATCCTTTTAGCATAATGTCCAAAATAAGCACACTTATGCAAATTGCTTAAGTTCCTCATAAAATCCTTAAATTTGGAAGAAGGACATCCATGGTATCTATGAATAGTGATACCAGTCAATGTGACATATGAAGGAAGATCATGAATCGTAAACAATAAGGAAGCTCTTAAAGTGAATTTTATTGAATGACCATCCCTTAAAAATTGAATTGCTTCAATTCCTTTCCACAATTCCATTAGCTCATAATATAATGGCTCTAAATAAACATCGATTGTATCTGAAGTCACACTTTTTTTCCTGGTATAATAAATGATAGCATTAGGAAAAATAGTTTAGTTTCTAACCATGGAGGCAAGTTATAATTTATTAAAAACACTGGCCAAGTTGACCATTTAGTACTTTGATCAGAGAAGGAGTGTGGAGTGTGTTTTGATTCTTCTCCTTATGCATAAACATCATTAATCATTCATCTACTTCTAGGATTCATTCACTATTAACTTATGCATGCATGCTATTATAATTAGTTTTAATCATTCATTCTTTAACTTATGATTAACACAAAGTCTCATTATTAATCCCCATAAGACATCAAATTGAAATATTACGAACAACAAAGTAAGGCCAACCTAACCTGTTGGTTATGTGGACAACCAAGACACTTGGTGAATATATGTCCACAAGGAGAACAATCGAAGAAAAATAAAGGTAAGATCTCATAAAAAAGGCAAGACAAAAGGCTGAGTCTTCTAGGAAAATAATTTCAATTCTCTATGGATCAAGTCACCATGATACAAATCAATGCTCACATCATCATTTTACTAAGAGGGACAAAGTTCATATGCTTCAGGAAGGATGTTTTCATTCTACTAACACTTATGAATTTGAATATTTCTCTAGTGAATCCTCTGATGAAGAAAAGTTAGTTATAGCAAATTATTGCATTGGTAAAGATACAAAGTTTTATATTTTGCAGACAAATTCTTCAAGTTATGAAGAAACAGAATATGAAGAAGAAGAAAAATATGAATATGAACCAAAACCTAAAATTTGTATGGCACAAAATCAGTTTGATGGATATGCTTAGATGTTGGAACAAATCAAGGCATTTCCAGAAGGATAAATGAAGGCATCACTTTTAGATTCATTTCTAAAAACAATGGTAAAAAATCAACAACCAACAATAGCCACAAACTTAAGTAAGAAACCATTGTTCATAGATGCTTATTTTGAAAGGAATACCAAGTCATTTATTAGGAAAAAACAAAATGATAAAATGAGACCTTTGACTATAAATGATTTGGGAAAATAAATAAATACTCTTAAGAAGGAAATTGCAGAAATAAAGCAAAGATTAGAAAATATTGAAAAAGAATCAGAAATTGAGGATGTATACAAAGTTGATTCATGGGATATACAATAAATAAGAGGGTTACAACAACAAATCTAGGCCCT
>ML785485.1:103066-128019 GCA_009831015.1 Picea engelmannii
TCAAGATGGCCTTTACCTTTTAGTGTTTATTTTTTATAATTGATCCACATTTACCATTCAAATAATATCAAGTAAATAATATTGCAAGATATAAAATTTAGTCAAAAATAACATCTTAAGCATGACAAATTATGACAAAACATTGGTACAAATTAACTATCACAACAACAATTTAATTACCTCAAATTCGACGCCACTATTAATGTCATGTACATGCTCTTCAAATTCATCATGATCAATATCAATATTAACACGAGATTGTACTTCATGCTTGTGAGATTTGTTGAAATGAAGGCCTTTTCCTTTTCCCATTGATTTATCAATATAATTGCTATGCATGTGGTTTAACTATCATGCAAAGAAAAATAAAAACAGTTAAAAGTAGCAACAAACTGTCTCCAATGGAAATGTTATATTTTTCAAACAATGAAACAACATAATTGCAACAAGCATTGTCATAAATGTAATAAAAGAAGTGCAAAAGATGAATCATTTTAGGGGTTCATCCATCAGCAAATCTAGCGGAGATTTGTTTTTCATGAAAAAAAAACCCGTCTCTTCCTATTTCTTTAGAGAATCAAAGAGTACAATTTACATGTCAAATACAAACTTGACTTTACTAAGTAGTGTTGACTTCAACAATGAATGAAAATCAAATTTAGCTTGAAACACAAGATATACTAGGCTAGTTGAATAATTAGAAATTTGTAGGTCCATGCACAAATAGTTTAGGGTTACGTAATAGTACACATATAGCCACATAGTAATTGTGCACTATAGTCTATACTTGGGATTTCTAGGCATGGATTGCAAATAAAGGATATCATTTCCAATTGGGCTTAGTTTTCAAAAACCATCTTCCTGGGCATTGTCAAGTTAATTATGTCATACCTAAATCATATAAGCCATTTTAGATCCTATTATACACTAAAGAATTAGAGTTCAAAGTCTGGTAAAAGTGAAAAGATGTTTTGAAAGCATACCCACAAACGTACAATATAACTTCCCTAATGTATTATTCACAAACATTTGGTTTAGGTAATGTTGTGTTGATTCCTTTTGGGGTTTGAAACGTTTCAATAAAATGAAATCATATTAAATCATCATGAATTTAAATATATAACAAGCTAGTTGAATAATTGTAATTTCATGCAAAAATAGTGTAGGGTTCCTAGTGCTACTAAACATAGCCACACTAATTGCAGACTATAGTCAATATGCAAGGTTTATAGCAATGGATTTCAATTTTAAGGATTATATTTCGAACTAGGATCAACTATGAAAAAAGATCAATTCATGCATAGTCTAGTTAATTATGACATACTTTAACCATATATGTTTCTTTAATTCCTGGGATATCCTAAAATTGTTGAAATTCAACATTAGAGTTGTACTAAAATTGATAAGAGAGAAAATAAGTTTTTAAAGCATATTGGAAAATGTAGAATGTAAACTCCCTAATGTATTATTCACAGAATTTTTTTTATGGTAATGTTGTGTTGATTCATTTTGGTCTTTGAAACTTGTTAGGAACATGAAATCATATTTTAATTTGGTTGAAAGTTGAATTTGTATTTTGGAAGTAGATAAAAAACTACTTCAGTTATTTTGTACTTGTTTTTTATGTCTGATAAGGTACCTAGCATGTGAACTACTCTCAAATATGTTTAGAAGAAGCATAGACTGATTTTTTAGTTTCCAATAGTTCAAATCAATCCTTATTTTTAATTGGTATCCACTTGTGACTTTAATCACATTTCAGTGGGGTGACATAATTTTTTCTTAGTTGAATCAGTTGGTAAATGGACAATGATGATTACCTAAGGAATTTTGAGCATATTTGAGGGACTTCTATATTGTAAAACAACAATAGGAGCAATTGTGGGCATGTTTATGGCCTCAAACAACCTTGAAATAACATTCGTTCCTGATTCTTGGTTGATTATAGACCCAAAACAACATTCCATGACACACTTCAGCCTTGGAAATACAAGTTTGGGCATTATTGGAGAAGTTCCGGGTATGAAGAGAGCACTTCTACACATTCTATAAGTAGGAAACAAGTCACACTTTTCTATGAAAAACATCTTCTGGGTATTTTTCTAACAATCTTAGTATATGTTTCACCTAAGAACAACTTTAACAAGAAGTTTTGGGCATTATTTGATACTTTCCATGTCATCCCCAAGACTCATTAGCAAATTTGGGCAGTTATAGAGGTCATAATAACAACAAGGACGCCCCATCCCGAAGTTTGGGTGAGTTCTAAGCATCATTATAATCATAATATAAAGCAATCCCCTCAAGAGTAGCCAAAAAAAATAATGTTTGGACACTTTTATGAAGTCATGGGCTAAAGACAACAATGAAACTCCAAATATGGCCATGATTAGGGTCAGAGTAGAAGCTAATATCAGGTATGAGATTTTTTTAAGTAACGTTAAGCATATATGACCCTAAACCCACCATAAATCATCCCTAAAACAACATGTTGATGTAGTGGATCTCAATTTTGGTCACTTATTATCCCTCAAATAACCTTATCCTTCAATTATGGGCATATTACAACCCTAAGAAAGTGATGAATAACATCACAACTTTCCCCTTTGGAGTGTTGGGAAAAATAGAAGGAATTTTGGGCAGTCTTTAAGGGTAATTCCACAGTAAGGGCACCATGAATCAATCAACACTACTTTTTTCCAACCAAATTCTTTATACAATAGCATGATGGAAGCCAACTATTCCCTAATCTTATCATTTTACCTAACCAATTTTACAATATAATAAGAAAAAGTTCTTGTAGATTTCTCTCAATTTGTTGTTGGCACTCTTTCAAACTCAAAACATACTTGATAATTTAAAGGTAAAACATATATAGATGATTCTAGAAACAAAGGATGGTTCTACACAGTGCAAGGATGAAAAGAAAGAAGAAGAATAAGTCATGTCCACAGAGAACCAGATTGTCTTAGAGATTTAATTGAGTGCACTAATTCTCATAAAGAGAGTGTTAGCAAGAGCACTTAAGAGTTCACTGTAAATGCAACAGACTGAGTGGAAACAAAAAAAATCCTACAACTTCTAGTTCAATTTACAAGCACAAAAACTGGTTAAGCAAGAAGAAATGAGATACAATAGATTTGTTTACAAGAACAAATGGAATACATGTTCAAACAAGAATAAATGAGATAAATAGAGCCTCTTACTTCAATTGAATCATTGGATTTATGGTCATTCCATGCATAAACTATAGGCTTGACAAAGGAAACCGACTATGAAATTGTCTCATTGAGACCTTGTATGAAACTCATTACATGTTCGTACTGATCACTCGATTTGACATCATTTGTAATGTCTCTTAATAGACTTATTTTACCTCCAACTGATGGTTTTGAATTCTCTGTCAACACTCTACATTTCCAATTTCTCTTACTATCATATTTACTAGAATATAATGTTTCCATATAATGGGCAATGTCTTATGCACCTGGCTCTTTGTTACTATTTTCTACCTAAAAGGCAATGTCAATTTTCAACATAGTCAGTTCAATAAACAAATTGAAATAAATAACAATTTAAATTCAACCAAAACAACGACACTTACTGTCAATTTGTCTATTTTGGCATGCAACTCGCCTCGACCAAATGTATATGGAGCCCTAACATTATCTCTTTCTTTCATGCCTCTGTTCCTGATCCAGAAATATCTTTTAATGATTGTGGTTGAGTTTTTAATTGCATGTGTTAATTAACCATTTATGAAGCTGAATGAAAGAGGAAGAATTTAATGAAGGAGAATATTAGCCATAAGAAAATATACAGATCTAAACTGAAAGCAATAAGAATAACAAACCATAACAAGAGAAGTGATAACGGAGTTCGGCACAAAATTGCCTACGTCTCCGGGCCTTTGTCTCAGTGGGGGAGGCTTCTTTATTTATGTTCAAAGCTCAAAATGTACATTTTAGTAATGCCATTGGGCTACAAGACTGATCTGGTCATGTTCTTCCACATCTCTAGAACCCAGCAGAAGAAACGACACGCAAAATGGATGACCAGAGCTCCCAGAAATGGCCTGCAAGCGTCTACTCCTCAATAGCTTCCCTGCATAAAAATGGCTTTGGCTTGGATTCCCTTCAACATAAATCTGCTTTGACTGTCCTTTATGGCTTCAAACACGCTTGGTTTTTATATATCTGAAGTTGGTTATCCTTCCCCAACTTCCTCCCAAAATCTGGGCTCAAAGAGTCCAATATCCCCCAAAATGGGAAAAATGCTCTTATTATAGGCCAAAAATCAATTTAAAATCCAAAAACATTATAATAAAACCCATTTATCCAAAACGATATGGGTTAAGCCCCATAGACCTGGTGTGCACACTTAAAACATGGGTATATGAGTTTCATATGCCCAAGCGCTAGCCCAAAGGGCTAAGCGTTGGCCTTACAACAGTTCTCAACTCCTGGTTTTCAGGCACATATCATGTGACCTATGGATTATGAGATATACCTCCGTGCACATAGGGATATGCTTAAGACCCCTCTCTTGGATATATGGCAGATGATAGGACCATGCCCTTGATTCAATGGATGGGCGGTTATGCCATTACTCCATGCCCTTAGTTGTTTGCTTGTATCCAAATACCACGGGCTAGGGCTTATCTCCAGCCCCCTCCTTTTTGCGCCCATACAAATACCATGCAATATATTTTATATTGTGGGTTTTATAATATAAGCAATAATTTGGCACATTTGGTAATAGGGACTCTGCCAAGAATTGGGATGGTCCAAGAGGTCATGGGATCGACCCCCATGGACTCCAAATAAACTTTTTCCACCAACCATTAGCTAATATCATGGTGCCATGTGGTAGTCCATGACTAGGCCACGTGGCACCCAACAATTTTCCAAACAAATATCACTTGTCAACTGTTGGGTGGATCCCTGTCACTGAACAATCACCTTCTGTCGGGATGCCACTTGATGCCAACTACCTCTGCCATGTCAACACTGCTGATGTCATGCTGATGTCATCGTTTGACTGGACCTATTGACTTTTTGCTTGTTTGGGAAAACGATCAGAGTGCAATAACTCTCGCATACGGTGCCCGTTTGAGAAAGTGAATATATGGTCGGAATCAGTGCGATGAGACAGACGCAATGAAATTGGTTTCTTCTTATTCTGATCATTTTCATTTTTGAGCCTTGTCAGGCTCCTAGATCCGATTCTAGATCAATTCCTCTTTGTCAAATATTCTTAGGAACATATAGTTTCCTTTAACGCCTCCCATTGTTTGGGAGATAGAGTGGAGTTTGTCATGTTTTTTACTTTCATGATTAATTTTCTGCAATTATATTTATAATTGTTTATCAAAGTTCTCATCTTTTGCTTATAATATTTTATTAATATTTTCCCACAGACTAAATCAAAATAATTTTCCATATTTTGGATAAATGTTTCCACAATTCATGGATATTGATCAAAAAAAAATGATTTACAGATATCCAAATGATCCCTACATCTTGTTCCCAACTCCGAGGCCCACCTTGCTGCATTTTTCCTAATGGGCTCACCATCTTTCGTCACCTCAACCAAGAATGGTTTCTTACCTTTAGTTTTTATTTCTTTCCCATTCCTTTCTATACATCTATACAATCCTTGAATCAATCTTTTTCTTTTAACAAAAGCGGAAACATATTGTGAACCACTAACAATATTTTTGGTTGATCCAGTTTGATCAAAACATGCAGTAGGTGAATTTTGATGCACAACAAATGTAACTCTTATCTCTTCATGACTTGCATTAACTAGAACAAAATTCTCCTTGGCCACATTAGGTGTGGCAGTAGGTAGTTTAGTACCGGTCTTTTTAGATGTTCCTTCAAACATGTCCTTGAGTTTTTCATAAATGATATCCAGACTTTCTCTTCCTTTTTTCTCATGTTGATCAATAATCTCTTTTAGAACTTTTGGTAATAAATTATCATGTTGCAAAACGCCATGTGCTATATCATCCTTCACATCACCATGTTATATATCAACTTGCACACCATGACCAATATTATTTTCATCAACTACATTTGTTGCATCACAAATGTGTTGGCTTCTACAAGTTGGTGGTGCTATATCTTTACTTCCCCTTAAATTTTTCTCCACTTTGTTTGTGCCTACATCTTTTTCTTTCCTACAAAACAAAACAAATATCATATTATGTCTTATATACATAAATTTCTTTCCTATAAAATATTAAACACTATTAAACAAATAATATACTACTTAAGTGGATTAACAACTTACCTATTTTTCAAACCAAAAGATGATAAATATTCATCATTCTTGGTCACATTTTCTATACGAAAACACTCATATTCTGTCAACATTTTTGAATTATCATTGTCAACTAACTTGTGCCTCAATGACTTTTTCTTCATATCCTGAAGTCCAAATAAACAATAGTGTATAAATCATCCACTTGAATCAACAAAACAAAAGGCACTATGCCTCCAATTTTTAAATAAGTAAGTTTATGCTAAAGGCATGTAAATCATTTTATGTAAAGTCACTATTCCTCCAATTTAAACCACATGATATGCATTTGTATAAATTCAAATTGTATTCAACATCTATGAATTCTAATAATAAATTACAATTAGCACATTTAGACTTTCTCTTCCTTTTTTTGAATGTTGATCAATAATCTCTTTTATAATTTTTGCTAAGAAATCATCATGCTGTGCAACACCATGTGCTATATCAGCCTCCACATCACCATGTTCCATATCAACTTGCACACCATGACCACTATTATTTTCATCAACTACATTTTTTGGATCACAAATGTGTTGCCTTCTACGAGTTGGTGGCACTATATCTTTACTTTCCCTTGATGTTTTCTCCACTTTTTATGTACCTACATGTTTTTCTTTCCTATAAAACAAATAAAATATGATATTATGTATTATATACAAAGTTCTTGCCTATAGAACATTAAACACTATTAAACAATCAATATACTACTTAAGTGGATTAACAAGTTGTTTGTTTCTCAAACCAAGAGACAATAAATATTCATCATTCTTTGTCACATATTCTCTAAGAGAGCGCTCATATTCTATCAACTTTCCTGCATTATCAATGTCATATAAATTTTGTCTCAAGGACTTTTTCTTCATATCCTAAAGTCCAAATAAACAATAGTGTCTAAATCAGCCACATGAATCAACATAACAACAATGGAATCTAAGTTTCAAAATTAGATTTTATTAATGCATGTGCTCAAAAATTAAGTGCACAACTTAAAGAAAAAATGCCTCTTAAAATAATCCCATGAAGTGTTGCTTATATAGCTTGCAATCAATAGTAAATAAGTAAATTTATGCTAAAGGCATGTAAATCATTTTATGTAAAGTTACTATGCCTCAAATTTAAACCAGATTCTATGCATTTATATATATTCAAATTGTATTCAACATCTATGAATTCTAATAATACATTACATTCAATGATAAATTACACCATACATATAACTAGAGTTTAAGTGACAAGATTACTAGTTAAGGTGATGAATCATCATCATAATCATTCGCATTGCCATCGAGGTCAGAATATTGATCACTCCTGTGTGCATCTTCTTGATTTTCTTCATCATCCTCACATGAGGCATGCAATACATTTTCTCTTCCAATATTTTCGTTGGTAATCAAAGTCTCTTCTTCAATCACTCTATCATCATCTTCAATCAATTTTTCAAATGTTTCTTGTAATCTATCGTATTTTCCATCAATAATTATATCATGAACTTCCATGAATTTTTCGTTTCGAACGAGACTCTATTTGAATGACATATGACCATATTGGGATTCTTACATCATCAATTATATATGATTGGTTAACTTGAACAATATAGATATATGGCTCACCAGTCTCTGATAAAAATTATCGTATATTTTCACGTACAAATACATACTCATCAAGTTGTGTTGTAGATGGTTTGACCCACTTACATTTTAATAATATAGGACTATTTTCACCATAATCAACTTGAATAGTTTCTTGGATGAATCCAACATAAAATTTCTTCTAAGTTTCATGAAGGAATTCGGCACTAACAACACAATCACAATTTCCCTTTTCTTTGCCCTTATGTTCCACTCTTAAATGACTACCATAGGCCCACATGCCACTAAACTGCATAGCACATATATGTGGAAATTGTGGAAGCTAATTTTCCTCCACTATTTTATATTGAACTTCTTCTTTTACATTATTGATTGCATTAGCAATCCGTTCAAATTTTGGAAAAGAATAACCTCCAATCCAATAATGACGTCTTCTCTTTTGAGGTTTACATTGCATCCATGTTTTATTCTCTTCTTCGTATTTCCTACATAGAATATGAATGTACAAGATAATAATATTAATAATATAAATGAGTAAATGCAATTGAAGAAATAAATTATCGTGTAATTTGTTTTTACCTACACCACTTATCGAATGAAGATGTGTTTTGAAGAACATAGGCATGTATCACACTTCTTTCTTTATTTGATAACTTAAAGCATCTCCCATTTCCTTCTAATACTTCACCTACAACTCTCTCATCTTCGTCATCATCCCATACATGTCGATTGGAATTTTTAAAATCCTTCATATATTCTGTGAAAAATCACATGGCCTCTTGCATTGACTATCCCTCAGACATGCTTCTTTCTAGTTTTTCCCTAGTATGGAATTTTTTTTTCAAAACCTTCATATATATTTCTATAGTATACATTCATCTCGTTCTTACTGGGCCATAATGCTCTAGTTAATTTTCTAGATGTATAAAAAGATGCATAGAAATGTTAAATATTGTTGGTGGCAATTCTTGTTCCAATAGACAAAGGATTTCAACAACCTCCTCCCTCAAAGTATCAAAGTTCGAAGGATCTAATACATGTAAACTCATTCTCTTTAATATTAGGCCCAACCTTACAATTTCCAATCTTGTCCCCTTTTCCAAACTTGATATATTGACCACAATAGGTAAAATATTCTCAATTATGACATGATAGTCATGGGTCTTGAGGCCTCTTAATCTATTCATGTAATTTTGGCTTCTAATACTAGTACTTACATTATACATATCTAGTGGGAAAGAAATCTAGTATGAGACATCAACTCTAATAATTGTGCATGTTGTTCCTTTGTCCAAACATAAGGAGCACTAGGATTTCTATATTTTTCATCATCATATTTTTCAACCCAAATATTTCGGTGAATATTTAGTTGTCGAAAGTCTTCACATGATGAAACAATATCATAAGCACCAAAAAGAGTTTCTATAATAGCATAGGCTATGTTTTTCTCAGTATGCATAAAGTCAACAATATTTCTGATGGTTATATTCTTAAAGTATGGCAACTTATAAAATATGCACTGTCGTTTTACACCACTTTCATTACATGGATCATCCCTACTACCACAAATCCCACCACTTTCAATAAAAAAATCCTTCTATGTCCATTATCAATAATGTATTCACTCGATATTGGAAATGGTGTTTCACGATTCTCTTCTTGGCCATTGAGACGTGTTTTTTGTTGATGATATGGCTGATCCTTTTAGCATAATGTCCAAAATAAGCACACTTATGCAAATTGCTTAAGTTCCTCATAAAATCCTTAAATTTGGAAGAAGGACATCCATGGTATCTATGAATAGTGATACCAGTCAATGTGACATATGAAGGAAGATCATGAATCGTAAACAATAAGGAAGCTCTTAAAGTGAATTTTATTGAATGACCATCCCTTAAAAATTGAATTGCTTCAATTCCTTTCCACAATTCCATTAGCTCATAATATAATGGCTCTAAATAAACATCGATTGTATCTGAAGTCACACTTTTTTTCCTGGTATAATAAATGATAGCATTAGGAAAAATAGTTTAGTTTCTAACCATGGAGGCAAGTTATAATTTATTAAAAACACTGGCCAAGTTGACCATTTAGTACTTTGATCAGAGAAGGAGTGTGGAGTGTGTTTTGATTCTTCTCCTTATGCATAAACATCATTAATCATTCATCTACTTCTAGGATTCATTCACTATTAACTTATGCATGCATGCTATTATAATTAGTTTTAATCATTCATTCTTTAACTTATGATTAACACAAAGTCTCATTATTAATCCCCATAAGACATCAAATTGAAATATTACGAACAACAAAGTAAGGCCAACCTAACCTGTTGGTTATGTGGACAACCAAGACACTTGGTGAATATATGTCCACAAGGAGAACAATCGAAGAAAAATAAAGGTAAGATCTCATAAAAAAGGCAAGACAAAAGGCTGAGTCTTCTAGGAAAATAATTTCAATTCTCTATGGATCAAGTCACCATGATACAAATCAATGCTCACATCATCATTTTACTAAGAGGGACAAAGTTCATATGCTTCAGGAAGGATGTTTTCATTCTACTAACACTTATGAATTTGAATATTTCTCTAGTGAATCCTCTGATGAAGAAAAGTTAGTTATAGCAAATTATTGCATTGGTAAAGATACAAAGTTTTATATTTTGCAGACAAATTCTTCAAGTTATGAAGAAACAGAATATGAAGAAGAAGAAAAATATGAATATGAACCAAAACCTAAAATTTGTATGGCACAAAATCAGTTTGATGGATATGCTTAGATGTTGGAACAAATCAAGGCATTTCCAGAAGGATAAATGAAGGCATCACTTTTAGATTCATTTCTAAAAACAATGGTAAAAAATCAACAACCAACAATAGCCACAAACTTAAGTAAGAAACCATTGTTCATAGATGCTTATTTTGAAAGGAATACCAAGTCATTTATTAGGAAAAAACAAAATGATAAAATGAGACCTTTGACTATAAATGATTTGGGAAAATAAATAAATACTCTTAAGAAGGAAATTGCAGAAATAAAGCAAAGATTAGAAAATATTGAAAAAGAATCAGAAATTGAGGATGTATACAAAGTTGATTCATGGGATATACAATAAATAAGAGGGTTACAACAACAAATCTAGGCCCTGCAATTCATGTCTTCCCTAGAATAAATTCCTTAGAAAGTAAATTCCAACATTAGTACATTTGAAACAAATTCTATAGAATGTTTGAATTCTATGAGAATAATGGCCATCCAACATCAACACTATCATGTGATGATTCAGATGAATATTCAAGGTCAAATATTTAAGTTGAAAGAATTGATTGATT
This sequence comes from Picea engelmannii, assembly GCA_009831015.1. NCBI lineage: Eukaryota > Viridiplantae > Streptophyta > Pinopsida > Pinales > Pinaceae > Picea > Picea engelmannii. The sequence goes on from ML785485.1 coordinate 114,300, forward strand.
CAGGATCATATTTAACATCCTAAATAAAGATTATATTCCTTCTTATTATTGGTTAGAAAATAGAAATGCATCCGTTGTGCTAGGTAAAAAAACCCTAAATATGGAATATGAAGTTGAAAGGGTCAACTTATGTTTTGGACCTTACTGCTTGAATGTGAAGTTTTCACTTGCAAAAATTCCAGTACCTTGTCTTTTAAGTACTCCATTTTTGGACGTTGTTGAACCACATGGTTCTAAAAAATTACCAAATGGAAAATATGGATATTTTATTACAATAGAAAGGAGAAAAATTGTACTCCCATTTGTATCAGTCCCTAAGTTGTCCACAATGGTTCAAATGTCTCAGACTCTTATAGAGAAAGAGAAAAAGATTCAAGAACTCGATCAAATGAACAAAAACCAGAGGATTGATCAACAACTAAAGGAGCTAAATATTCAAGACATGATTAATCAACTACAAAAAATATTTGAATATCATGTATGCTCGGAACTCCCAACTACATTTTGGGAAAGAAAAACACATTTTAGATAACATTTTTGGGATTAACTGTGTAGTGTAAGTCATTAATCTATGACCCATATCCATGAGAATTAGTCACAATAGACCAATAATCCTCATGATTTGAATAGTCCACTTAGCACTCATTACATCGGGTGATGCTCACAAGGGTGAAGAAATGGGATTGAAACCAACAGAATGAATCGCATAGCATCAATTATCACTTCCATGGCTTGCACCCAGTAACCAGGACTTCCTAGGTGGTCATCCATACCAAGACGCCTCTGGCTCAAGAACGCTTAAATGTGGAGTTTTACCCACAATCAAGCCCACTTATCTTGCTACCCCATTTGCAAAACCTTATCAAGTATTGTTCCTTGTGAACTATCCAATTAGAGCTCCCTGCACTCTTATTATTTAAGCATAGATGGGATTTCACAGTGCAATATATTAGATAGCATTTTCAGGATTAACTGTGTAGTGTAAGTCATTAATCTAATACCCATATCCATGAGTATTAGTCACAACTGACCAATAATTCTCATAATTTGAACTATCCACTTAGCACTCATTGCATCGGTTGATACTCATAGAGGTGAAGAAATGTGATTGAAACGAATGAAATGAATCGCATAGCATCAATCATCACTTTCGAGGCTTGCAGCTAGTAACCAGGACTTCCCAGGTGGTTACCCATCCCAAGACACCTTTAGCTCAAGTATGATTAACTATGGAGTTTTCCTCACAATCAAGCCCACTTATCTTGCTACCCCATTTGCAAAACCTTAGCAAGTATTGTGCCTTATGAACTATCCAATTAGAGCTCTCTTCACTCTCATTATTTAAGCATAGATGGGCTTCCGCAGTGCAATATATTACATAGCATTTTCGGGATTAACTATGTAGTGTAAGTCATTAATCTATGACCCATATCCATGAGTATTAGTTGCAACTGACCAATAATTATCATGATTTGAATATTCCACTTAGCACTCATTGCATCGGGTGATGCTTGGAGGGGTGAAGAAATGGGATTGAAACCAACGAAATGAATCCCATAGCATCAATTATCACTTTCGGGGCTTGCACCTGGTAAATAGGCATTCCCAGGTTGTCACCCATCCCAAGAAACCTCTGGCTCAAGCATGCTTAACTGTGGATTTTCCCCCATAATCAAGCCCACTTAGCTTGCTACCCCATTTGCAAAACCTAAGAAAGTATTGTGCCTTATGAACTATCCAATTAAATATCTCTTCACTCTTATTATTTAAGCATAGATGGGCTTATGTAGTGAAATATACTAGATAGCATTTTTAGGATTAATTGTGTAGTGTAAGTCATTAATCTATGACACATATCCATGAGCATTAGTTGCAAGTGCAACTGACCAATAATTTTCATGATTTGAATAGTCCACTTAGCACTCATTACATCGGGTTATGCTCACAGGGGTGAATAAATGGGATTGAAACCAATGAAATGAATCGCATAACATCAATCATCACTTCTAAGGCTTGCACCCGATAACTAGTACTTTGCAGGTGGTCACCCATCCCAAGACGCATCTGGCTCAAGTGTGCTTAACTATTGAGTTTTCCCCACAATAAAGCCCACTTATCTTGCTACCCCATTTGAAAAACCTTAGCAAGTATTGTGGGGAAAACTCCACAGTTAAGCATGCTTGAGCTAGAGGCGTCTTGGGATGGGTGAGCACCTGGGAAGTCCTGGTTACTGGGTGCAAGCCTCGAAAGTGATGATTGATGCTATGAGATTCATTTCATTGGTTTCAATCCCATTTCTTCACCCCTATGAGCATCACCCGATGCAATGAGAACTAAGTGGACTATTAAAATCATGAGAATTATTGGTCAGTTGCGACTAATGCTCATGGATTTGGGTCATAGATTAATGACTTACACTACATAGTTAATCTTGAAAATGATATATAATATATTTCACTGCGGAAGCCCATCTATGCTTAAATAATAAGAGTGAAGGGAGCTCTAATTGGATAGTTCATAAGGCACAATACTTGCTAAGTTTTTGCAAATGTGGTAGCAAGTTCAGTGGGCTTGATTGTGGGGAAAAATCCATAGTTAAGAATGCTTGAGCCAGAGGCATCCTGGGATGGGTGACCACTTGGGAAGTCCTGGTTACCAGGTGCAAGCCCTAGAAGTGATGATTGATTCTATGTGATTCATTTTTTCGGTTTCAATCCCATTTCTTCACCCCCATGAGAATCACCCGATGCAACGAGTGATAAGTGGATTATTCAAGTCATGAGAATTATTAATCAGTTGTGACTAATACTAATGGAGATGTGTCATATATTAATGACTTACACTACACAGTTAATCCCGAAAATGCTATCTAATATATTACACTGCGGAAGCCCATCTATGTGTAAATAATAAGAGTGAAGGGAGCTCTAATTGGATAGTTCATAAGGCACAATACTTGCTAAGGTTTTAAAAATGGGGTAGCAAGCTAAGTGGGCTTGAATGTGGGGAAAACTCCACAATTAAGTGGGTTTGAGCTAGAGGCGTCTTGGGATGGGTGATCACCTAGGAAGTCCTGGTTACCGGGTTCAAGCCCCGAAAGTGATGATTGATGCTATGCGATTCATTTCATTGGTTTCAATCTCATTTCTTCACCCCTGTGAGCATCACCCAATGCAATGAGTGCTAAGTGGACTATTCAAATCATGATAATTATTGGTTAGTTGCGATTAATACTCATGGATATGGGTCATAGATTAATGACTTACACTACACAGTTAATCTTGAAAATGCTATCTAATATATTGCACTGCGTAATCCCATCTATGCTTAAATAATAAGAGTGAATGGAGCTCTAATTTGATAGTTCATAAGGCACAATACTTGCCAAGGTTTTGCAAATGGGTTAGCAAGCTAAGTGGGCTTGATTGTGGGGAAAAATCCACAGTTAAGCACGCTTGAGCCAGAGGCATCCTAGGATGGGTGACCACTTGACAAGTCATGGTTACCGGTTACAAGCCCCGGAAGTGATGATTGATGCTATGTGGTTCATTTCGTTGGTTTCAATCCCATTTCTTTACCCCTGTGAGCACCACCCGATGCAATGAGTGCTAAGTGGACTATTCAAATCATGAGAATTATTGATCAGTTGTGACTAATACTCATGGATATGGGTCATATATTAATGACTTATACTACACAGTTAATCCTAAAAATGATATCTAATATATTGCACTGCGGAAGCCCATCTATGCCTAAATAATAAGAGTGAAGGGAGATCTATTTGGATAGTTCATAAGGACCAATACTTTCTAAGGATTTTTCAAATGGGGTAGCAAGCTAAATGGGCTTGATTGTGGGGAAAAATCCATAGTTAAGTGCGCTTGAGCCAGAGGCGTCTTGGGATGGGTGACCACCTGGGAAGTCTTGGTTACTGGGTGTAAGCCCCAGAAGTGATGATTGATTCTATACGATTCATTTTGTTTGTTTCAACCCCATTTCTTCACCCCTATGAGCATCACCCGATGAAATGACTGCTAAGTGGACTATTCAAATCATGAGAATTATTGGTCAGTTGCGACTAATACTCATGGATATGGGTCATATATTAATGAATTACTACATAGTTAATCCCAAAAATTCTATCTAATATATTGCACTATGTAATCCCATCTATGCTTAAATAATAAGAGTGAAGGGAGCTCTAATTTGATAGTTCATAAGGCACAATACTTGTTAAGCCTTTGCAAATGGGGTAGCAAGCTAAGTGGGATTGATTATGGGGAAAACTCCACAGTTAAGCGCACTTTATCTAGAGGCATCTTGGGATGGGTGACCACCTGGGAAGTCCTGGTTACTGGGTCCAAATCCTCGAAGTGATGATTGATGCTATGTGATTCATTTCGTTGTTTCAATCTCATTTCTTCACCCCTGTGAGCATCACCCGATGCAATGAGTGATAAGTGGACTATTCAAATCATGAGAATTATTGGTTAGTTGTGACTAATACTCATGGATATGGGTCATAGATTAATGACTTACACTACACAATTAATCCCAAAAATGCTATGTAATATATTGCACTGCGGAAGCCCACCTATCCTTAAAAAACACATTTTGTTGAATTACCATACAAATATATCTATGAGGTAAAACCTTGTAGAAGCACAACAATACCTATGAATGCTAAATATAAAAAAATGTGTTATGACGAAATCGAAGGATTATTGAAAAAAAAATCAATCAGAGAATCCATTAGCCCATGTAATTTCTATGGATTCTATGTTAATAAACATTATGAGAATATTCGAGGAGTCCTAGGATTGATAGTAAACTATAAGCCTTTAAATTCAGTCCTAGTTGATGATACTTATCCTATACCCCACAAATCCAGTTTGGTCAATAGAATAGAAAATGAAAATATATTCTCAAAGTTTGATTTAAAATATGGATTTTGGAAGGTGGCTATAAAGGAGGAAGACAAATTCGAAACTGCATTTAGTGTTCCTCCAGGTCATTATGAATAGAATGTTATTCCTTTCGGCCTTAAGAATTGCTCGACACAATTTCAAAGGGTTATGGATGATAATTTAAAGGCATATTTTGACTGGCTAATTGTTTACATAGATGATATATTAGTCTTCTCAGATTCCATAGACCATCATTTCAAGAATTTGGATATGTTTTTATAGGTCATCAAACAATCTGGTCCAGTTCTTTCTAAAAAGAAAATGGATCTCTTCAAAACCTCTGTCAAATTTCTGGGTCACACAATTTCAAATCGCCAAATTTCTCTTCAAACCCATGCAGTGGAATTTGTAGAAAAAATTCCAAACAAAATAACTAATAAGACCCAACTCCAGTTCTTTATAGGAAGCTTGAACTATATCAGTCATTTTTATAAATATTGTGCTAAAGATAGAAAATTTATGAATGATGGGCTCAAAAAAGATCCTATGCCTTGGACTGAAGCACACAATGAGGTTGTGAGAAAGATAAAATCTAAAGTCAGACACTTGCCAATAATGCATGTTGTAAATGATGAACTATTTAAAATTGTTGAGTCTGATGCCAGTAACCTTGGATGGGGAGAAATTATTAAACAAGTTAAGGAAGGGAGATCAAATCCACATGAATAAATCATACAGTTTGCTTTAGGGACCTGGCTTGACAACAGAAAGAACTATGCAACAATTGAGTTCGAAACATATCTCATAAATAATTTTTTTTTCTTAGAATTGAATTTGTTGCAATGAACAAGGTGTTACATAAGAAAATCACTAAAGCAAGTGAAGAAAAAATTGCAAGATGGAAAGTCCTATTTGAAAATTTTGATTTTGATATTGAACATATCAAAGGATATGAAAATTCTATCCCTGATTTTCTCAGTAGAGAAAACCTTCAAGAGAGCGTGAAACAAGTGAGTGTGTGCAAGCGAGCGAGGAAAAGTGAATATGGTTACAAAACAAGAAAAATCAAATGCAAAAATTCATTGTCTAGTCATGGTTACTGAATGGATAAATGGAGGTGAACAAATAAGGAATATCCCATACAATGAAGATTGGGAAGTATATGCCTAATTATGGAAACGTACATGGAAACTCAAAAGAACTGAAGTTCTCGATATTAATTTGAAGCCAATTCATCTCCTACCAAATTATGTTCCAGAACTCAGAAGAATAACATTTTATACTAGAAACATTCCAGACATGCTTTATGAGAGATCGACCAAAGTTGTAGTTGATGATACTTCAACTTTATGCTACACCTTCAGAGATATAAACTTGATTTGGAAATAGTTTAATAATAATGAAAGATTATGTTATTAATATTTTTCATTTGACATACCCTGCTTGTATGCTCTTTGACCAGATCAATATACCACATAGAAGTTCTTCAGAACATACATGAATTAAAGTGAATAAAAAAAGCATGTTAGGAAAGAGAATAGGAGTAAGACATATTTCACATTACTGAAATTAAAAGGTGTATATAGTAGTATAAGGGGATTATATAGTGTTTGGATATTAGATTGGTGGAGAGACTTTGGCATCAACAAAAGTGCGGTGGACCCATGATGCTTAAAGATAGAATGAAAATCCAAATATATTCCACTCAGAGAAATTCGTGATCTCTTTGAATCTGACAGAATTACCGATGACATGATTTTGTCAATGTATTAAAATAATAATATCCAATGGATTCTAAAAAAGATAATCTTGGCACAATCATTCCAAGGACGAACCATCATAGTACGTAAGATCTATGAAAAATCTTGGGAAATTGATGGAGCCTATTCCCAACAATATAATATGGGGATGTTTTGTGATCATGACTAATATATTCTCTGTATGATTTGATTTTCATGCAAATCCTTATAACTCAGAGCACTGCTTCGACATTTGGTGCAGTTTGACCCATATTCTAAGGAATCTATTGGAAAGTAAAGCATTTACAGAAAATATTTTCAGTTTATACTTAAAGAGTTTGTCAACCACTCAGGATCATTCTTGCACGTTTCGTTGATCCAAAGTCTAGATAAAGTCTATAAATAAATCTCTGGGGCACTCATTTGAGGCATCGATTCTTAGAGTCTTTGCTTGTCTTGTTCTTCTGAGCTCCCTCCTATCTGAGCTCTGATTCTTTCTATCTTGAGTTTGATAGTCTGTGCAAGAACTACTTCGTTGAGAGCCTGTGAACTAAAGTGGTAGAACTAACTAGTTTGTTTGAAGAGTTTTCCAGTAGCACCAAAATCCGAAGGGTTTCTAGATAATTCTTGAGGTCAAGCTATATTCTACTTAGGTATGAGGTATCCTGAAATGTGTTATGGTCAAAAGATATGAATTTGAGTTTGTAAGTCTGAAAATCTCTGTAAATATTTTCTAAAATTATTACAAATCTTTCCAAAATGCATGTTTATTTCTTTCCTTCTAAGTAAAAGTTCATTCGAAGTTCACCCGAGGTTCGCTAAGGATTTTGTAGCATTATTTTCATTTTCTTTTTCCGGCTAAGACAACGAAGTTGCTTAGGGATTTGTTTTAAGGAAAGGTGTTGAATCTTGTTTAAGGTTCATGTAGGGTTTTGTGTAGAAGTTCATAACATCAAAATAAGGTGAAAAGAAAAAATCAAGCGTCATTACTTATTGAGGGATGCCTTTGTAAAAAAATGGTATAAGAGAATGAGCCAATCTAATGAAAGGAAAATGTTAAAGCATCATAGTTATGGAGATCACCTAACTTTTGCATTAATTATGTACAAGATAAAACCACAATCTTCAAACCAATTATGTATGATAATAAACATGCATGAGTACAATGCATAAAACCACGTCGATCATTAAAAATATCTTATTGTCTAATATTCTAACATGCCTGATTAACCTTAGCAACCTTATCTTTGGAGGTAAAGGATTTATAAAATGGAAAAAATACAAGGAATGAAGCTTCAAATAATACCCATCATTAATGTCAACTTCCTTTACTATTGATGTAAACTGAATAAGAAGAAACTTTACAGTCTTCAAGGAATTCATGAAATATATGATTGGAACCTAGTCTTTTATATGATAGTGTGTCAAGTCAATGGATTGATATTGAATAACGTTAATAAAATGTGTGGATCTAAATGTACTAGGTGTGTTGGTGCTCGATTGGGTGGGTTCTTGAAACTATGAGAATAAGAAATTTTAGTGACCCTTTTTGTGTTCTATTATGCTCAAACTAGTAAAAAAACATGAACAATGGTGACTGGTAATTTATGTCTTCAATGGGCATCTTATTTTTCATATCCTTATGTTTTTTTTTGCAACATGTTCAATTTTTTGTCAAAAATTCAAAACATGAACAATGGTGACTGGTAATTTATGTCTTCAATGGGCATCTTATTTTTCATATCCTTATGTTTTTTTTGCAACATGTTCAATTTTTTGTCAAAAATTATGTCAATGTAGCATATTGTTTTTAGTGTTACGTTTGAATCTCAATGTCATCTTATAACATACTTATAACATATTTCTATCATCCCATTTGCATCCTTATAGCATCCTTGTACTCTCTATTTCAACATCCATTAGTGTCCTTTATTGCATTTATTTGGTGTCTTTTATGCAACCTTAATTTTCCATTATTTTTGTTGGGAACAATAATCAGTGATCAAGGTTCAAGCATTAGTATAAGGGTTTATTAAATTAAGTAAGTCAAGTGGGTACATGGGGTAGGTTATAATATCTTTACTAATATAGGAGTTTTTGTATTTGTATTTTTATCATGGGTAGATTCATTGTCATGTTATATGCTTTATGTTAGAGCCTTACGACTAGAAAGAATGTTATGAAAGAGTTTTTTTGAAAGGCTTCCTTGGAGGAGCAATGGATGATTGTAATAATTACTAATATGATAAGGCAAGAGATTGTCCAAACACATATCAAATACAATACTTTTTTTTGTGTATGTTAAGATAGTCATATGTATATTTCGGTTTCACACTTGAGATATCGAATGTCAAGATTTTTTTCTTGGAAAAACACTTATGCTATGTTAGATTGGTTTTGTTAGTGTTTAGATTATATAGATTAGTACAATTAGGTTAGTGGACTAAGTTTGTTTAATTATGTTTGTTGGATACGTGGGTTAGTGAGATAAGTAGGTTGGAGGTTAGTGGGGAGGTAGGGTAATTTATGTATGTTAGTGGGGTAAGTAGGTTAACTAGATTAATGAATTTGTTTAGGAGGATTAAAGTGTTTAAGAATAAGCTAGGTTGATTAAATTTTGATACATTTTGGCATAGTATATTATGTGGGTTATTTGAGGTGTGTGGCTTGGTTGGCTAGGTAGATTAGGTTATGAGGGTTAATGGGGTAGTGGGTTAGTACGTTTGGTGGTTAGTGAATTCCAGGTTATGTAGGTTGGTGGTGTACATTATGGGATAGATGGTTTAAATAGGTTAGTGACTTATATGGATTAGGAAAGTTAGAGGGGTAGGTTTTAGTTGGATCATGTGGGTGAGTGGGTTAGGTGGATTATATAGGTTAGTGGGTTACGTAGGGTAGGTGTGTTAGTGGGATAAGGAATATGTAGTTTAAATTGGGATTAGTGGGTTTTGTAGGTTATATTTTAGTAGCTTTTGGCATAGTAGGCTAGTTGGGTAGGTATCTTAGGTGTGATTGGTGGGTTAGTTTTTTGGTCGTTTAGGTTAGTAGGTTTAGTAGGTTGAATTTATGGGTTAATTCATATGAAAAGTGGGTTAGTCGTTTATGTTGAGTAATTTAGCAAGATATATTGGGTAGTTCAGTGGATTATGTATGTTACATTGCCTATTGGGGTATGTTATGTAGTTTTTTTGGGTTCATGAATTAAGTACGTTATGCGGGTTTGTATTAGGTAGCTTATAGATTAATATGTTAGGTGGGTTAGTAGGTTGAGTGGATTAATAAGTTAATAAGAAGGTTAAGTAGGTTAGTTGGGTAGGTTTCTTGTGAATGTTCATTGGTTAGGTAGGTTAGTAGGAATGACCACTAGGTTGGCTAGGTTAGAGGTATGGAACATTGAGTTACATAGGTTATATCAAACAATTATGTGGGTTAGGTGAATGGGTTAGTTGTGTTAGGTTATTATGTTAAAATATCAACTCATATCCCTCTAACTGATGACTAACTTGTATTAATCCTAACCCTCAACATGTAACTTGATAACTCCCCTAACTACTAAATGATTACTAATGGCTCTAATCCTTCAAATCCAAACCACAAATCCATTGTGCACATTAATATTACATAAAAAAAAATACAATCTAAGAAAAGTTGTTTGGTTTTTTATTTATTAAATTTTACCCATCTCTGGAAAAAATAAATTTAACTGTCAATATTGTACCCTTAGTGAGAAACATTGACTTAAGTTTAAAAACCCACTTTCCATATGAAAATATATTTCATTAAGAAAAATTAGGACCAAATTACATATTTTTCAAGAAATTGGACTTTGGTCAGATTACCCACATTTACTTTACCAACTACATCTACATCATCTTATTATTCATGGGCATAGTAATTTCAATAGTTAATTTCTCAAAAACCTTTTTTTCTCTGGGTGGATAACAAAAAAAAAAGCTTTGATTTTCATCCAAGACATCAGGATGCAATGTTCTTGATAAATATATGGTTCCTTATTTATCATTAACAATTCTATACACATGTCAAAATAATATAAGTTACCATATTGATCATGATCAACATATCTCCTACTCGGAATGTTAAACTATGATTTTCATCCAAAACATGAGGATGCAATATATGGTTCCTTATTTGTCATTAACAATTCTATACAAATTTCAAAATCATATAAATTACCATATTGATCATGATCAACATATCTCCTACTAAGAATGTTAAACTATTTGCACATAAGTTACTATATATGATCACAAGTAGAACATCTCATGAATTAGCATGACTTCTTTGATAAAATGTAGCTAACACTCCATTATCACAAGTTTGTATTTCATGATCCAAACTCTCCACTCAAAATTCACGACCATATTTCCACATTTCAAGATATGTTTGTACCTTTAGTTATAGACAAGTTTATATTAACATCCATCATTTTTATCTTAAAAGAATACATAAATAATTATATCTTAAATATATATAGTATATTGTGAGTATATATCATATATTAGGTACTTCTTAGTTGTATCTAATTCTTATGTTCAATGCATCTTGATTTTTTGTTTTTGTTTAGATCCATTTAATAAATTTGTTGTTGTGCATTTTATATTTCATTAATCATGTAATCACAGAGGGAGTGGCATACCTCAGTTAGGCCTTTTAAATGATTGTAAATCCTTTTGTTGTTTTCTTTGGACATCATCATACATATCAACACATTTTTTGGTTACCTCTATCTAGAATAATTAATGAATTCATTTTTTTAATATAATTAATTAATATCGTTGAAACCTTAATATTAAATTTTATTAAAAGTAAATAGTCAATGAAAATGCAATTAAAACTATATAATTAAACTAACTGTACCTTACAAAGTGGATTTTATTTTTTGTTTTTAATGACTCACTTTTTAGCTACTCTTCACCATATTCACAGTACCATGTAATTGGAGCATCTACATGGATTTGTTTAGGAAGTTGGACATAAAAAAAAATATTTGTGATTTGAAATGGATCATTAAATAATCCATCATCTATTTTTATAATTTATGGGTGGAAAAAAATGGATCCATTGACTTGTAGGGTCCATTTTAGGGATAGGTCCCTGATCAGGGGATCAAATTTTGCTCAATTTTCAAAGTGTCGGAATGCGACGAAAACAGTGCCATTGCGTCTGTCTCCTCTTCCTGATTCTGGTGGTATATTTACTTTTGCAAATGGGGTCCGTATGGAGGATATATCGCGATCTGTCCGCCAAGCCGAACAAGCAAAAATTTTGGATGCTGACTGTACCTGTCCGTACAGTCCATACAGACATGTGGTAGGGCCGTACCATCATGATAACGTGGCAGGTGGAAGACGTGGCGCATTTTTATTGGTTGGTTGTTGTCCAATCGGGTGTTGACACGTGTCATTGGATAGTCAATGAAGTGAGGACACGTGGCCCAATTCATTGGCGCCACGTGTCACTTGTTAACTGGTTATTGGGTTCATGTGTAAAACTTAATGGAGGCCGCGGGGTTTGACCCTCGAACCTCCCCACAAGCCAACAAATTTGCACGACCGCCCGGCCATTGGGCCACACAATAGTTCTTATTTAATATATGTGTTTGTATATATTTAAATTTGTGTAATTGTAATATGGGCGGGGGGTCGAGTCGGGGCTTAGCCCCAGCCCATGGTTACGTTGCAAATGTTATATGACCATGTCCATTGGTAATTCGACTATGGGCGCGAATTCATACAACAAAACTTTATGTTAAAACATATGTATATGTGGCGCCCGGTTAAATATTTGCGCGTGGTTTGATAACACGGTTATATTATATTATATAACCATATTACAAAGTCTGTACGCATGGTTGTACCTTGCACGGGAGTTACACAATTGGTTGCATGGTTCCAAAATAGTTAAACCACTTTTTCGCCAAGCCCAAGGTCCTATGAGCCATATGACCGAGTGCCAAGGCGGTTAGGGGTTGGAGGCGCCTTAACCGTCCTATGGTTTGCACCGTTGGCGCGGTTGCGCCCGGTGCCAAGTTTTTACGCTTAAATAAGCGTGTGAGCCAGGTTTGCATTACAAGGGTGTGATTTGTAGAACCAGAGACAACAAAGTTGAAGAGGGAGACTTCAAGGAGGCTATCTTCTTCATTTTTCGACCGTTTCAGGTGCCGAAAGAGCCCAGACAGGGGTTTTGGGACGTTGGGAAGCAATTGGAGCAGTCGGTTTGTCATTTTGAGCATTGTAAGGCATGTTTTTGAGCACTTTGAGCAATTTAATAATAATTATCCATTGGAAGCTAGACCAGGAGATGTAGCCCGGAGAGGGGTGAACTCCTTTATCAAGTTGCTGTGTTTATGTGCTGATGTTCAGTGTTTTATGCTGTTGTCTATGTGTATTTTACATAAGTAATCCTTAAAATTTATGTGTTGCAAATTGATCCGGTTGCTTTAAACACATAACATTTCACTTGCAATATTTATTCAAGTTTTTCAAGTCTTCTTCATTTTTAGATCAAGTTGGTATCAGAGCACTGGTTTTGAAGACTTGGTTGTGTGCAAGTTTTGTTTCTGATGCTCACAAGGTTGAAACTGACAAGAGGAGAAGGTCAACTTGTGGAGCCAAGTTCTTATCCGACGAGGAGGAAGCAATTTCATTCACCACAAGTTGTAGAGATACATTCACCAAGCATGGCACATGCAGAAGATCATGAACATGTTCCAAATGAAGAAGCAGACTTCAGGTAGACTATCATACAGATGAGAGATATGATGAAAGTCATAATGGAATGGACCATGATGTCACAGGGTGAAGGCTCTAACCCTTCAATGCATAAGGGAGGCGGTGGTGACAAGACTCCAGGAAGAGATGGAGGGAATGGTGCTTCTCCACCACCTTCTCCTCCTCCATCATCATCATCTTCTTCTTCTTCTTCAAGTTCGAAACATCTTTCCAATGGGCATGGTAAAAATCCTTCGCAAATTCCTTCATTAAAGCTTGATATAAAATTTGAGTTGCCACTTTATAATGGAGAAGTTAATGCTGAAAAGTTAGATAATTGGAT
>ML785485.1:136886-151065 GCA_009831015.1 Picea engelmannii
TTCCACAGGGAGAAAGAATCAACATCATAAGAGAAGCACATTCTTCTCTTATTGCTGGTCATTTTGGTGTAGGCAAGACAGTGGCAAATTTGCAAAGATATTGCTACTGGCCTAAGATGAATGAAAGTGTTTCGCGATATGTGTGGGGATGTTCGCTGTGTGCTACAAGTAAACCAAGTAATCAAAAGTTGGGTTTGTACACTCCACTTCCAGTTCCTTCTCGTCCTTGGGAAAGTATTTCCATGGATTTTGTTGGTGGTTTACCTATGTCGAGAAAGGGTCATGATTATATTTATGTTGTGGTTGATCATTTTAGCAAGATGTGTATTTTGATGCCTTGTACTAAGTAGGTAACAGCAGAACAAACGACACAGTTCTTCTTTCAAAATGTTTGGGTGCATTTTGGTTTGCCCAAGTCCATCATTTCTGATCGGGATTCTCAATTTGTTGGAAGTTTTTGGTCAAGTTTGTGGGCACTCATGGACACCAAATTGAAAAAGAGCATAGCTTTTCATTCGCAGACAGATGGTCAGACAGAGGTGGTGAATCGTATAGTGGTACATATTCTTCGTGCATATTGCAAAAAGCATCCTAAGCTTTGGGATGAACATTTACACTACGTTCAACATGCGTACAATCAAGCTAAGCACTCTTCGACGCAAATGTTGCCATTTGAGACATGTTTTGGCTATTTTCCCAAGTCGCCTTTAGATTTCATCTTTGGGAAATATATTGTTGTTGATGGGCAGTATGATATTGATCGGGTAGAGAATTTCATTGAACAAATTCAGTCGATACATTAGGTGGTGCAAGAGCAGTTGGAAAAGAGTCAGGCTAAGTACAAAGCGAGACATGACAAGCATCGTGTTGATCACAGTTTCGAAGTTGGTGATGAAGTGTGGCTTTACATCAACAAAGAGAGGCTTAAAGGAGAAGGTAAAAAGTTGAAACCAATTCGCTATGGTCCCTTCAAAATTGTCGGGAAGATTGGTAACAATGCTTTTCGTTTAGATTTGCCTCCATATATGCAGATGTATGCAGTTGTTAATGTTGAGAATTTGAAGTTGTATGAGCCTCCGTTGATTGATTATCAAGGAGAGCATGTTCAGATTCCTTCTATATATGATTTTTCTCCAGAGTATCTAACATAACTGCAGGAAGACACCATACTTGACAGGAGGATGCGAACTTCGAAGCAAGGAAATGTGGAGTATTTGCGAGTTGGTCTTAAAGGGATGAATCCAAGCAAGGCCAAGTGGATTGAGGTTGGAAGGGTGAGGGAACTATACCCTCATCTTCACATAGACTGAGATAGTCTTTTGGAGGTCCAAAAGCTTCCCAATGGGGAGGTGTGATCAGGGGATCAAATTTTGCTCAATTTTCAAAGTGCTCGGAATGTGATGAAAACAGTGCCATTGCATCTGTATCGTCTTCCTGATTTTGGTGGTATATTAACTTTCACAAACAGGGTCCGTATGGAGGAGATATCACAATCTGTCCGCCAAGCCAAACATGCAAAAATTTGGGATGTTGACTGTACCTGTCCGTACAGTCTGTATAGTCTGTACGGACACGTGGCAGGGTCGTACCATCATGATGATGTGGTAGGTGGAAGACGTGGTGCATTTTTATTGGTTGGTGGTTGTCCAATCGGGTGTTGACATGTGTCATTGGATAGTAAATGAAGTGAGGACATGTGGCCCAATTCATTGGCGCCACGTGTCACTTGTTAACTGGTTATTGGGTTCATGTGTAAAACTTAATGGAGGCCGCGGGGTTCGACCCTCGGACCTCCCCAGAAGCCAACGCCTTCGCACGACCGCCCGACCATTGGGCCACACAATAGTTCTTATTTAATATATGTGTTTGTATATATTTAAATTTGTGTAATTGTAATATGGGCGGGGGGTCGGGCCGGGGCTTAGCCCCGGCCCATGGTTACATTGAAAATGTTATATGACTATGTCCATTGGTAATCCGACTATGGGCGCGAATTCATACAACAAAAATTTATGTTAAAACATATGTATATGTGGCCCTCGGTTAAATATTTGCGCGCGGTTTGATAACACGGTTATATTATATTATATAGCCATATTACAAAGTGTGTACGCATGGTTGTACCTTGCACGGGAGTTACACAATTGGTTTCACGGTTCCAAAACAGTGAAACCACTTTTTCGCTTAGCCCAAGGTCCTATGAGCCATATGACCCAGTGCCGAGGCGGTTATGGGCTGGAGGTGCCTTAACCGTCCTACGGTTTGCACCGTTGGCACGGTTGCGCCCGATGCCAAGTTTTTACGCTTAAATAAGCGTGTGAGCCAGGTTTGCATTACAAGGGCGCGATTTGTAGAACCAGAGACAACAAAGTTGAAGAGGGAGACTTCAAGGAGGCTATCTTCTTCATTTTTCAACCATTTCAGGTGACGAAAGAGCCTAGACAGGGGTTTTGGGACGCTGGGAAGCCATTGGAGCAGTCGGTTTGTGATTTTGAGCATTGTAAGGCTTGTTTTTGAGCACTTTGAGCAATTTAATAATAATGATCCATTGGAGGATAGACCAGGAGATGTAGCCCGGAGAGGGGTGAACTCCTTTATCAAGTTGTTGTGTTTATGTGTTGATGTTCAATGTTTTATGCTGCTATATATGTGTATTTTACATAAGTAATCCTTAAAATTTATGTGTTGCAAATTGATCCGGTTGCTTTAAACACATAACATTTCACTTGCAATATTTATTCAAGTTTTTCAAGTCTTCTTCATTTTTAGATCAGTCCCTCTTTGTTGATTTATGATATATAAATTTGTGGATCCAATTTGAAGACTTAAATGGTCTTTTTGCGGGTCAAAATTTTATGATCAAATTTCGCATCCTCTAAATGCTATTATACACATCTAGATATTTACAATAGCATGTATATCCCCTCAATTGGATTTCATATGAGGAAGTTATTCCTCCAACATGTTGACCTATCTTGTTGACCAGTATGATACCAAGTGGATGCAATGTGAGCTCCCATTAATCACACATGAAAATTTGGTCACATGTGGACTTTCAAAATTATTTTAGAGGCTTCAAAACCGTAACCATAAATGGTAGTTGATTCATGTTAAAACCCTAAACCTAATCCTAAATAACTATCACACTATGTTAAATACTAGAATGCTAGGAAATGATGTTTTCTGAGTTATAGTTTAATAAACCACTCCTAGATTCTCTACTCAACTATAGAACAATAGAAATACTAAAAGGACGGAATCCCTTTTCTTCCTAGTGGAATAATATTTAACATATCATGATAGCCATCTAGGGTTAGGGTTAGGTTTTTTTCATGCTTCAACCATCAATTAGTGTTAGGTTTTTGGAACCTTTAGAATAATATTGAAATTAAACATGTAGATAACTGTTAAGCCCTAATATTGGCTCATTACCCCTCAATTGGGGAATATTACATTAGTAATGTTATTTTATTTATGTTGGCTTTATTCCATTAGTTGTAATTATACCTCCTAGTCTCTTATATATACCAAGGAGACATTTTCATTTGGAATCATCTTGTACTTGAACATTTATGTGGGGTAAAAGGAGATTGCCCCCTCGAAGAGGCTTATTATCTGAAATTATCTCTTTTTCAAGGCGTTGAGTACTTATTCTGAGGTTTTTATATGCTATATTGATATTTGGTTCTTAACATATGGTATCAGTGCTCAAGGTCTTGGGGTTTCACTGCTACATCTGAGACACCTTGGAATTTTTTTTATAACTTTTTTTCTACAACGTTTCAGAAGAAACGATTTGGAGGATATTTATTAGATGGATCAAGGTACGTTGGTTTAAACTTTTAGCTCCTGAGGCCTTATACTTTCGAAGATACATCATATGCAAGATAGGGTTCTAGAATCATCCTAAACTGAGTCATTACAGAATTCTCCCTATAAAAATTTTCCTGTAACGTGTCAGAACCTGAAACCCAGAGGAAATTCATAGAAATTAGTAAGGTATATGTGGTAAAACATTCATCTTCTGGGTCATCTCACATTTGTAGATACACCATGTGGAAGATAGGGTATCTGACTAGTCTCAAGAAGGTGTTCTAGGTAAAACAATCATAAATTCTTCCTAGAGTATCCAAATTGAGTGAGACTAGTTTCAAGGATAGTGGACAGTCTGTTGTATTTATGGTACGAGTTTTAGAATTTTATATCAATTTTTTTGTGCGGGGAACGCTATACAAGTGAGATCTCCTCGAAAGGCCAAAAATTAGCAAGTTGTGGGGAAGTTATTGTAAATTCCACTTGGAACATCCAATTTTGATCAGAGCCATGGCATTGCAGAGAAGAAATATCAGAGAACTACATAAAAGAAAGTTTCATACCCAGAAAGGCCGAAACTTGGGAGATACAATAGAAGAAATATTTTCTAGCAGAACCACCTCAAAATCAAGGTTCAAGAGTGATACTTGGCCAACATGCCACCCAAAAAGGGAACTTATAAACCAAATAATCTTCCATGCAATCCTACTTGGACTCTTGATGAAGGTGAAGAAATGCGTAGGGACATAAATGATTTACAAAAGAAGATATTAACAAAAGATGAACTACAAGAGATGGAAGCTAAGTTGAAGGCAATAAATACTAAGATGGATGGTTTAAAAGAGGATATCATGGAAGTATTGAAAAAAATTGTAACATAGAAGACACCTGAAAGTGAAAATGCATCCCATGAAATTCATGATGAGGACACAAGGAAGGTGAATCAAGAATGGAGAAAATCCAAATTTGGTTTGAAGACCAACCATGTTCCTAAGATCGATATGAGGAAGTTTGATGGCAAGGACCCAATCACGTGGATACTTCAGATGGATCAATTCTTTGATCTACATAATGTGCCACATACACAAAAGGTACAAATTTCTTCTTTATATTTAGAACCCAATCAATCTATATGGTATCAATGGCTTTTTTTCTTGAAAATCACTCGTCTCTTGGACAATTTTCATGGAAGAAATGATACAACACTATGAGGATACAAGGAGAAATACCTTCTTTAGCCAATTGATAAATTTCAAGCAAAAGGGTTCAGTTACCAAGCACATTGAGAACTTCCAAAGATTGAATATAAAGGTAACAAATATTTCAGATGAGCACTTGATTGATGTATTCATAGGAACTTCAAAGGATAACATTCAACATGAGGTTCACCTTTTGGAATCCAAATCATTGGAGAATGCATTTAAGGTGGCAAGAAATGTTGAAAGTAAAAATATGGCTATGGCTACTAGAAGGACCAATCCTAACATCTATAGAGAGAACAATGCTCCTTCTTCTAAAACACCTCAACCTACAATGTTGACACCTCAACAATTGGAGGAAAGAAAAGAAAAAGGTTTATGCTTTAATTGTGACAGCAAGTACAGTAAGGGACATAAGTGTGGTGAGAAGAAATTATTCGACATAGATTGTGAAGAGGAAGAAGAACATGAACAAGAACCATCTCAAGATGAAAATGTAAAATCAATTTCATCTGAAGAGTTGACTCCCACGATATCGTGTACTGCATTGGTTGAAATTAGCACTCCTCAAACCCTGAAGATTGAAGGATACATCAAAAATAAAAAGGTGATAGTCCTAATTGAATCTGGAAGTACTCATAATTTCATTCACTATAAATTAGCCAAAGTGCTCATTTGCTTTGTATATCCAGTGCCAGAGTTTCAAGTAATGATTGCAGATGGAGGAACTATCAATTTCTCAGGAAAATGCAATAAGATCAATCTTACTATGGGGGAATCTGTAATGAATAGTCCAATGATTGCTATACCCATGGGTGGTGTGGATGTTGTATTAGGAATCCAATGGTACAATCATTAGGAACAATGGCTTTTAATTTTCAAGAACTTTTCATGAAATCTTCATTAGAAGGAAAATAAATTGAGTTAAGAGGTATCACAGGGAAACCGGGTAAGCTGATAAGATTAATGGCATGAAAAAATATTTAAAAAGGGGAATCAAGGCGTTATTTCACAACTATGCTCACTAGATGTTCAAACATCTAAGTCATCTATTCCTCAAGATATCCAAGAGATCATTGATAAGAATTCCAAAGTATTTGAAGATATTCCCAAAGGTCTTCCACCCACTCAAAATCATGATCATGAAATTCACCTAATTCCTCAGAGTGTTCCTCCTAACATCAGGCCATACAGATACCCTTACGCCCAAAAGAGTGAAATTGAGCGCATGGTTGAAGAAATGTTAGAGGTTGACATTATTAGACCTAGCCAAAGTTCTTAATCTACACCAGTGGTAATGGTATTCAAGAAACATAGCTCATGGCATATGTGTCCAGATTATAGAGAGCTCAACAAGATCACTATTAAATATAAGTTTCCCATTCTCGTCATTGATGAATTGTTATATGAACTACATGGAGCAATCTATTTCACAAAATTGGATCTTCATTCAGGGTATCATCAGATTAGAATGAAGGAAGAAGATATCTCAAAAACAACATTCCAAACTCATGAAGGTCATTAGGAATTTTTGGTCATGCCTTTTGGCCTTAGAAATGCACCTTCCACATTCCAAGGGTTGATGAATTCCATTTTCAAGACCTTCCTTAAAAAAATTGTGTTAGTATTTTTTTATGATATACTAATCTATAGCAAGTCTTGGGAGGATCATGTGTGACATGTTGACAAGGTGCTACAACTACTAAAGGAGAAACAACTGTATGCCAAACCATCCAAATGTTTCTTTGGAGTGAAGGAGGTAGAGCATTTGGGTCATATTGTATCTCATGAAGGTGTCAAGGTAGACCCTAACAAGATTAAGGCCATGATGGACCGGTCGATTCGCAAAACATTGAAGAATCTTAGAGGATTTTTGGGTTTGACAGGTTAGTACGGCAAGTATGTTCGTCACTATGGAAGAATAGAAGCACATTTAATGGCACTAACTAAGAAGGATTCATTTTCATGGATTCCAGAGGAAACTAAATATTTTGAACAACTTAAAGAGGTGATGTGAAAAGCTCCTATTTTGACCACTCCAAGCTTCACAAAAAACTTTATTGTGGAATGTGATGCCTTGGGAAATGGAATTGGTGTTGTCCTAATGCAAGAGGGAAGGCCTCTGGATTTTGAAAGTCGGCCATTCAAGGGAAATGACTTACACAAACCCATTTATGAGAAGGAAATGATTGCAATACTACATGCATTGAAGAAATGGAATCCTTACCTAATAGGTAGGCACTTCAAGGTCAAAACAGATCATGATAGTCTTAAATACTTCTTGGAACAAAGAATATCTTTAGAAGAACAATAAAAATGGGTAACCAAGATATTGGGTTATCATTTTGAAATCGTCTATAAAAAGGGGAAGCAAAATGTTGTGGCAGATGCACTCTCAAGAAAGGATGAAGATGTTGAGGCCTTTCTCTATGCTATCTCAATCATTCAACCCGATTGGATAATAGAAGCAAGGGATGAATGGAAGAATGACGAAAAAGTGTGGGCTCTCATTCAAAATTTGTAGCAGGATTCCAGTGCATCAGATACATTTAGATGGAAAAATGATTCACTATGGTACAAAGATCACTTATATTTGTGTAAGAACTCCCAACTCAAATAAAAGGTACTATTTGAATTGCACACCTCTCCAGTAGGAGGGCACTAGGAATTTTTGAAAACCTACCATAGAGTCAAGGAGTTTTTTTGGGATGGCCTTAAAACTGATGTTCAAAGGTTCATGGCAGAATGTTTGGTTTTCCAACAAAATAAGGTGGAAACAATTAAGACCCCAGGTCTTTTACAACCATTAGCCATCCCAAGTCAGTGCTGAGAGGAGGTTTCCATGGATTTCATCACAAGGTTACCGAAGTCTGAAGGAAAGAGTGTCATCATGGTGATTGTTGATAGACTGACCAAGTATGCACACTTTTGTGCACTCTCTCATCCCTTCAACTCTAGTATAGTTTCCATCGCATTCATGGAGACAGTTCAAAAGTTACATGGTAGCTCAAAGATTATTGTAAGTGACATAGATCCCATCTTCAATGGACATTTTTGGACAAAATTATTTTCTTGTTTGGGTACTCAATTGGCTCATAGCTCATCCTATCATCCTCAATCTGATGGAAAAACTGAGATAGTGAACAAATTTTTGGAAGGCTACATTCGTTGCTTTGTCTTTTATAAACAAACACAATGGTTCAAATGGTTATCCTTGGAAGAATGGTGGTATAACACTTCCTTTCATACTACAACAAACATGATACCATTTATGGAACTCTATGGATACCACCCTCCTTCCATCACTTCTTCTCTAAAAGAAAAATCTAAGGTTCAAGCAGTGGAAGATCACATCGAGAATAAACAACAAGTTCTCCAAATCTTAAAGGACAACTTGACCATGACACAGAATCACATGAAACAACAAGAAGATCAACATCATAGTGAAAGAAGTTTTAAAGTAGGGGATTGGGTGTTTTTAAGACTACAACCGTACAAACAGATGTTCCTCAAGCAAGCCAAGAAGGATAATAAATTATCATCAAAGTACTATGGCCCTTATAAGGTGTTGCAAAAGATTGGTACTATGGAATACAAATTGGAGTTGCCTGCATCTTCACGAGTACACCCAATTTTCCATGTTTCATGCTTAAAGAAGATTATAGGCAACAAGATCCCATTTCAAACTATATTTCCAGAACTTGACGAGGAAGGAAAAATCATATTGGAGCCTGAAGCCATCACTGACACAAGAATTTTCTAACTGAGGAATAGATCCATTTCAGAGTATCTCATTAAATGGAGGAAACTACCGGGTGAAGATTCCACTTGGGAAGATGAGTCTTTTATACAGAAGCATCCAGAGTTACTCAAGCATTGGGGACAACACTTGTCTCAAGGGGAGGGGCATGTTAAGCCCTAATATTGGCTCACTACCCCTTAATTGGGGAATATTACATTAGTAATGTTATTTTATTTATGTCATCTTTATTCCATTAGTTGTAATTATACCTCCTAGTCTCCTATATATACCAAGGAGACATTTTCATTTGGAATAATATTGTACTTGAACATTTATGTGGGGTAAAAGGAGGCTGCCCCCTCAAAGAGGCTTATTATCTGAAATTATCTCTTTTTCAAGGTGTTGAGTACTTATTCTAAGGTTTTTCTACGATATATTGATATTTGGTTCTTAACAATAACCCCACATATAGATATCTATCTTAGCATGTTTCACAGTTTAAGAATATCAATATTGACATAAAATATAAAACAGATCAATTGCCTAAATTGGTTACAAATTTTATTGCAAGTTTTTTGTAACGACCCCATTGTTACGACTACAAGTGACTAGACACGAAAGTTTTTTTTTTTCCTTTTTTCTTGCTTAGGAAGGAAGGCAACAATGACAACAGTTAAACCACACAACTTGATGACGAACACCACACACGTAAATCAGTCAACAGACAACAACGACTCAACATACTAGCCATCATGCAACTGGACGAAACATGTGATAATCAATAGAAAGATAAAACGACTACCCTCTTGACACAACCAACACAAGCTTACAAGATAAAGGATGACATCAAACAACCTGGAAAAATAACTTGAGAACTAGTAACTGGAAACCTCTATGACGCACAAAACCCAAACGCATTAAGGCGTTACAAACCAAGTGCCATCATCAACTACAACGAACAAACACCCACATCGGGAAGTACAGACTCCAGCCAAGTTATCATTCACCTCTATCCATGAGGGTGTGCAATGATCCCCTCATTAGGAATCATGCCCTCACCAGGTGATAGGTGTGACAATATCCCTAGCACAACATAACCTATCTGGACCAATAACTCAAGAAAAACCAATGTGCTAGGAGACTGAATTAACTGACAAGAAGACTACACCCATGCACCCAAGCGACAAGTCAATAAGATGCAAGGTTAAAACACTCAAAACTAAATTGCGCAGTTGAGTGAAGGATGTTTGGTTCCTACAAGGCAACCCTGTGTGGTGAAGCAACTATGACCAACTACCACTTCCACTCGATTTAAGGCTCAAGACGCAGAGAATCAATTAACTGTTAAACTATTAATCTTTTTAGAAATAAAACTATTAAGCCCTCAACCATTAATCTTGTGCAAGATAGTAAACTATTACACCACTTAACCAACTCAACCAAGAGATTAGTCAATCAACAATGAAGAATTATCTCAAGAGAAGTGTCTAAGTATTTTGTTGTAAGAAGCCCCCAAGTGTTTTGTTGATCATCATTGACATGTGGCCTTGGATAGTCATGTTAAGCTAGACCTGCATAAAGTAGATGGATTTTCAAAACCCACAAAGCTTGAAAAAGGACAACCCTCCACCTTCTGGTAGTGATGGACCCTGATCTTAAAGATATAATTTAATATAGATGTATATATATATATATATATATATATATATATAAAGTTGTTTTCAAAGAAGCCCGAAGATGGGGGTTACATCATACCGTCAAGCATATATTATCTCCCAATTAGAAAAACATCAACTCATTACATCAATTCGCTCATCATCCACGCACAAAAAAATAAGGCATTAGAATCTATAGGTCTATTAACACCAAAGTGATGGTCGTCGATTCATCTCCTGGTCGACTGCTCAGGCATGGAATGATGATGTAGGGATAATGATGGAAGATAAGCACAATCTCTTCATAATAATTAATCAACCAAAATAGAACAGTCATAGAAATCAAGGATTGGGTTGCCAAGGAAATCAATTCAAAAGCAACGAGCGTAAAGATATGATGACATTAATTTCTCGATTAATAACGCTGAGTAAAACACATTTATTTACATACTAGAAGTAGAGTAATGAAAGGAAAAGAAAAATAATAATCTACCATTCAATAAATGCATGTGTACCATAGCCCAAGGTGACAACTCCAAGTCATTATCTCACGCGCACTCTGTCCAGCTCCCACTTACCAATCGATGTGACTTCACTGGTACCTCCCAGCCAACACTAGGGGTACTCTTCTTCCCCCTGATCCTGCCAAGCCACAAAGGGATCGCACACACATACTATAGAACCGCTAGCCCCCAGCTTGCCTCGCAAGGTTGAGCTACCACTCATTATCCGGGATGGGTATCCCAGCTCCCACAAGATAAGTCAGTCGAGACAAAAATTTTGCAGTGTAACATTACATATAAATATTAGCCCCATAATCCTCCTCCTCCATTCTTTTTATAGAGTTTCTAAGTGATTTTTCTCCCCAATTCCCATTTAATTTATTTTTCATTAATTTAATTCAGAAAAAACCTCCCCCGTACACATGTCACCCATCCCCCTAGTTGCACCAGAAATTAATTTCATTAATTATTTAATTACTCCTATTTCCCTCACACACCTAAAAGAATTCCTAAAATCGCACCTTGGTGTCCCAATATTCCCTTACACATCTTAAGTGACTTACACCTTTACTAAATTCCTAGTTGAGTTCATAATTAGCAAGTTCTTAAAGGCAAGATTCCTTACTAAGTTAGACATTCATGTTTTTCCTTCTGTTTCCCTTTTTCTTTACGTTTCCCCTTTTTCCCTTAGTTTACTATTTCTATCAAGTTTCCCTCCTTTCCCTTTTTAACTAAAACTTAAATTAGCAAGTGTAGAAAAACCACCTCTTTCCCCTTTTCCTTTTTAATTAATAAAATTGAATTAACATAATTAGATAAAACAATCATTTTCCTTTTAAAATTTTAATCCCCCAATATAATTTGATTTTAATAAATTAATTGAATTTATTACCCCCTTCTCATTACATGTTTAACTATGATTATTATTTTTGACCACAAGTGTCACTTAGACCTAGATTTTGACTTCCTAGGTTGGGCGACATTATTATTAGGAAAATTGTTTTTAAATCTCATTTGACAGATCATTTGTTATAAGGCCATCTAGGTTTATTCACTTTCCAGTTAAAAAATGTGACGTGCCCTTCAGGACGCACTACATTCTTTAAGGGTGCTAGTCACCACTTTCTATTTCTCTTGCACGACATGCCCTTCAAGATGCACTACATGCTCCAAGGATGCCACTTGCCTCTTTTTGTTTCCCTTGCACGATGTTCCCTTCAGGACGCACTATGTGCTCCAAGGGTGCCACTCGCCTCTTTCCATTTTCCTTGCACAACGTGCCCTTCAGGATGCACTACGTGCTCCAAGGGTGCCACTTGCCTCTTTCCATTTTCCTTGCACAATGTGCCCTTCAGGATGCACTACGTGCTCCAAGGGTGCCACTTACCTCTTGAGTGAATTGGTAGACATCAAAAACCCCTAGAGTCAATACTCCACCAAGTGATATTGTGGGAGACTAAGGGCCTCTATGGAATAAGGCCCCTTCCTTATTGTGTACCCCTTAGAATCATCGTGAGTGACTATCGCAGTATTCCCTCACGACATCGTGGGTCTTCTCGAACTAGGTAATCGTTAACCTACAGTTCAAGCCATGGAGAAAGTGCTAGAAGGTTGTGGCAAGGTTGGTGTCCACACCTCTCCCTCAAATTCTCTAGTTGTCATGCATGGCCCCTCTACTCCAAATGTGAGTCTGGTCGGTAAGCTATCGTCAGCCTGCATCATCAATGAATCATGTTATAAATAATAATAAATCATCATAACATCTAATCAAATGTACATATGTCATATCCACAACAATAAAACCCCAATAGTCCACTCCCTAACTCAATCCAGAGTCTAGGGGGTTTCATCGATGCCTCTGCATCCTCGAGGTCCAAAGTCCTACACATTGAGGAGAACCCATTCAATAACACATGTCTATGTAAATACATGAAATAACATATCATCATATCCATAATGCCTCATAATCATAATAAAACGACCAATAGTATAATAATATGGATCACTTGCAAGAAAGTATCCTTAAAGAAGAAGTTCACTCAATGCACGCAAGAGTGGGATGTTACATTTTTATTATGTACCATAAATATGTAGAGTTCTCCATGAAATAACAATATTCTATTCGGTTCTATAATTAGAGGTGATCTAATAATATTGAGATAAACCTTCTAACTCTACGGTACTTGGATGTGCCTCTGGGGAACAAAGGTATTACAATATTAACATGGATGGGTATTACCATATTCCTGGGAATGTGATATGATGCACCCATAAAGGGGTATACCAAGTATAGAATGTTATCACTTGGGAGTGAAAGTGTTCTTTTTCCTATTTTAGTCATGGAGAGCATTGTGTGATTTCCAGGATAGGTAAAATATGATCGAGTTAGGGGATGTCCAAATAATTGTTTTCTTCTTTTAGACCATTGCATGACATGGATGACACTAAATTGTATGGATGGATCATTTTGGTTGAGTACAATAGTTTACCTTCATGCCCATAGTCGACCTTCATGCTCATGCATATTTTATTATAGTATTTCAATTGAGTCAAAGATGAAATAATTTTTAGATATATTATTTGTTAATATTTAAAAGTTCAAGATGGAAATTTCTATAGTGCTCAACTAGTCTCTAAAAAAAATGTCGTTGAAATCTACAAAATTCCACCAAATTGTTTTGCACAATTGTACACTACTAGATGTAAGGAAAAGTAAGAAAAATATCTAAGAGGAAACTAAATTTCCTAAATTTTCCACATATATATTTGGAAACATATATTAAGACAAAGAAAGCTAGTTATAGTGGGAACTAAGAAAAATGGTTCACACCTTTTATTGTTGTAGTTATTCCTCTTCATTGCAAAAGACAATCATCAATAGTATCGCTCTTCTGTGAGATTTTTATTATTTATATTACTAACTAGGTTCCTAAGTGGATAGATAATAATATGCAAGATACCAGATATATAAAATATGCAGAACGGGAAAGAAATGCTAGAAATAACAGAATAACAGTAAAATATCCAACATAATCTTCACAATACACAGAAATGATATACGAAATAGCAACAGAAATAGCACTTGAACAGAAATAGCAATTGATTCAGATAGCAATGTTCACGTGCCTCTTCGAGGGGGCAACCTCCAATCGAGCAGCGCTCTGTTACAATAATATCCAAGCTAGGGTTCTCATACCCTCGACTCCTATTTATACTAAAAAGAAGCATCTAGAGGAAGATCCTTCTAGAAGCAGAAGCTTCTATTAG
>ML785485.1:157261-202813 GCA_009831015.1 Picea engelmannii
ATCCTTCTAGAAGCGGAAGCTTCTATTAGGTCTTCTTACATCCGCCTTATTCTATTTTATTGAAAGGTCTTATTAATATTGACCTTTATTACATCCGAATACATTAATCTACCTATGTGCGGGTTAGGACCTTAACATAATATCATTGAATTATTATTTTTTCTTTATTGAAATGAAGAAACTTTAACTTGCATTTATTAGTTTATATCCATATAAAACATATGGATAATAAATCATTCTCTCAACACTGCAAAAGGAATATGAAAATGTAATAGATTACCCATCCATTGGTGTTTACATAGATTATTCAAAGGATGTGTACAAAGGGTTCTTTGTTATACAATGTTGGAGAATTCCATTGAAAGGGTAGACTACCGATTATTTTCAAAAAGTGATGGTCGGAAGATCCAAATCTACCACTTTCTGATATACCAACTTGTAAATATTTCAGTTTGCCTTTGAGAAAACATGTGTTTGCAAAAGAAAGGATCCAAAAATTTTGGAATCACATAGTTGACACATATACCTCAGTATGGTTCTTTCATTATATGTTGGATGTGTATTTTTTCATTATGTAAATAAATATAGAAGTAAAGGTAAAAAAAATGATGTTTAAAGTTGATACCTAATTTTTGTTTATTGTCAAACTATGGTTATGAAGCGATGTTTGGGTGTCATTCTTCATTATTGTATTAGCTAGAAGATTTATTTGTAAGTGGATTCTATGGGATTTGGTCTATACCAATTAGGATCTCCTTATTAAAATCTAAAGCTGCATATGTGGTTGTGAAGTAAAGTATGTGCGTCCATAAAGAAAAGAAAAAAACCATCAATTGAGAAATCGAAGTGTGCATTACTTGAGATCCACTTTTCAATAAAAGGATGTGATATTCATTTCTAGGGATGCATGTAATTCTATCTTATTTTTTATTTTTTCTTCTCATATATATATATATATGGTGTTGGTCACTTTTCATTAAGAAGAGCATTGAGCCATGATTGTTGAAAATCAATAGAGTTCTATTTAACCAAATCTCAATTGCTTTTCTAGATAAAGAAATTTCATTTTATATAATGTTGTAGCTTCTTTGGATAGATAAATTTCATTTTATATTGTTATAAATTGAGAAATTTCATTTTGTATAGAGTTGTAGATTCTAAGAAATTTCATTTTTTGTATAGTTGTAGCTTCTTTAAACAAAGTGATTTCATTTTTATAATATTGTAGAATCTCTAAACAAAGTGATTTCATTTTCATAAGTTTTCTATTGAAATTTGTCTTATTATTTTATATATACATTTTATTAAAGCAATTAAATATTTATGTCATGCAATTTTGGTGACATCGATTCTCTCTTATTTTATTATATTCCCTTGTTTTATTTTATTTCTTGGGATAGATATGAGATTTTGGGTGTGAATCTATAGTAATAACATAAGTCCTTCTTTTCTTACATCCTTCATTTTGTATCATATCTTTGTGGTCGATTGTAATGTTTTATTCAACTTTCAAGGATAAGGAGACAATGGCTAAAAATAAAAATACAATGGAGTACTAGATTCCTCTTTTCAAAGGGGAAATATATGAGTATTAGTGAATCAAGATGAAAACTCTACTTATATCACAAGATACATGAACACTTTTTTTCATATTCTACATGGAGCTAGGATTCCTACAATGATCTCTCTTCTATTAAAAAAGATAATTGAGGGAGAATAGAAAAAATGATGCCAAATATTTGTTCATCCTTCAAATAGGAGTTGACATCACAATATTTCCAAAAATTATAGAAAGTAAAAATCCCTAGGATGCTTGAAAAACCTTAGATAAGGCCTATAAGGGATATACAAATGTACAAATTATCAAAGTTTAGATGCTTAAAATATATTTTGAGCCTCTTTCTATGAAAGAAAAGGAAAATGTAGAATATTTTATTACTAGAGTACAAAATATGGTGAATTCCATCCATTCCCATGGTAAATATCTTGAAGATCAAAATATGGTTGTAAAGGTGTTAAGAAGTATTAATAAAATGTTTATGTCACCAATTTTATAGAAGTGTCAAGATATTTACTAAAACTAACTCTTTATTATTTGTTTGGAAGTCTTCTAAGTACTAGAAGATAGGTTAAAAAGAAATGAAGAAGCTCTGGATCAAGAATTCGAAATAAAATTTAATATTGATGACAAGAAGAAGCAATCTCCCCCACTTCCATGAATGATTCTTCAACTTATTCTTCATCATCCTTTATAAGTGGTTATTCATAATCCTTTAGAGGTAGTAGAGGTTGTGTAAGAAATAGATGAAGAGGAGGTCATGGTAGAGATAGAATAAATATCTTTGTGAAAGGACACCTTCATAGTATCTATTGTAACAAATATGGGCACCTTGAACAATAACGCTTCAAAAATAAAAAAGACATATCACAAGCAAATTTTAAAAAAGATCAAGGTGATAACTGTCAAATATTTTTTCTCATGTGTAATAACTTTGAAGTGAAAGAAGATTTTGTTTGGTATCTTGATAATGATTTATCAAATAACATGGATAGAAATAAAAATCTATTTGTAAATTTGGATGAGAGAGTGAAGGGGTAAGTCAAATTTGGCAATGAAAATTAGGAAGAAGTAATGGGAAAGGTTACCCTTTCCATACAAACCAATAAGGGAATGCGTGATAAATTTTTTGTTACAAGTTTAAGGCATATATTACTTATCATAGAGAAGCTAAACTCTAAAAATTACAAGATTGTTTTGGAATAAATGTCTTCTAATATTTTTGACAACAATGGCTTAGTGGTTGAATTTCCTATTATAAATAACACAATGTTACTATAATAATGAAAACTAATGTTTATTTTTTGAATTCCATAGTTGATGAGTCTTGGCTATGGAACAAGAGGTTTGGGAACCTCAATTTCATATCCCTCTCCTTCATTCAAAAGAATAAATTAGTAAGCGGCTTTACCTAATTCTTAGAGCTAGAAAATAAAGTATGTGGAGGTTGTACAATAGGGAATAAACATAGAAATATATTTATCCATCATCATTTTAGAGAAGATGAGCCTTTGGATTTAGTACTTGTATATATCTATGGACCCATGCAAACTTTTTATCTTGGTAAGAGAAAGTATTTCATTCTCTTCATAGATTATTTTTCAAGGATGTGTTGGGTATCTTTTTTCATTAGAAGTCTAAATCTTTTAGTTTCTCTCAAAAATTTAAAGAACTTGTTGAGAAGGAATGAGGACATTATTTGAAAGTTTTAAGAATTGATCGAGGTGGAGAATTCACCTCCAATGAATTAAAATAATTTATGAGCTGGCGTGGAATCAAGAAAGAATTAATTACATCTTATATTGCTTAACAAAATGGAGTAGCAAAGAGGAAAATAAGAACAATTGTAGATATGGTTAGGTGCATGTTGAAGGAAATTCATTTGGTAAAATGTATTGGGAAGATGTAGTCCATTATTTCACATACATATTCAATAGAATTCCTACCAATTTTGTAAAAAATTGCACTCATGAATCTTGGTTTTCTAATAAACCAAATTTTTTACATCTGAAATGTTTTTATTCTACATGATTTGTTCACATTCTTGCACAACAAAGATAGAATTTACATGAAAAGGGAGTAACTTAAAGTTATTCTAGAATAAGAAGATTCTACACAATACTAGAAAGGGTCATGTTGGTTTTGAGAATTGACATGTATATCTCAAACCTTTAAATAAGGTTTGGTAGATTTTTAAGGGTGCTTATGATGTTTGAAACACAATTATTGTAGATGATTCAAAAGAAAAATACATTTTTAATGATGAAAGGAACTATGGAATAACAAAAGGTCATAATTGTGATGGTATGGATGACACTTGCACTTTTTAGATCGATTAAGGTCATACTTGCTACTTCTAATACTTCCTATGTGCGCTAGAGTTGGTTGTATTTGATAGTTCGGTAGTAATTTTAATAATTTTATAGTATTTCAATCTAAACAAAAATTAATTAATGAAGAAAATATAAGTATTGATTTGCAACTCCAATTATAAAAATAAATATATATGAATGTTATGTATTTGTTATCGTCTATTATTACAAAGACTTATAATTATGAAGACATCAATAATGAGTGCTTGTAGATGATGTCTAACCCTTTTAAAATCTTTGAATTATATATATATATATATATATATATATAAAATATGATTAAAAATTAAGTGTAAAGTTGAGGTTTTAAAAGCACAAAATCCAATTCTGAATGTGCTAATATAATATTCCAAAATTGCAAAATCCAATTATGAATGTGTCAATTTCATATTCCAATATTGTGAAATATCATAAATTTTTCAAAATATAAATGAAGGCCTTTAAACAGAAACATTCGTGACACCTTGATTAATCAGGCATCACGAAAGGAGGGATTACAAGTGTCAATCTGCCATGGGAGGGTACCGCGCACAAGCAGGCACAGGAAATATCAACTCTGGTTTTACCTTGCTGGGCAGTTTAGATAAAAACAAATCGCCAAGCCATCCAGCGGCTCTACGCAGAGATGCAAATGAAGTCGGAAGCAAAGACCAATCAAGCGTGGAAATACCTTCGAGATCTGAAGATAAATTTTAACGAGACACAAAAATATAACAAAGTCTGGGGTAAGGGACAACAATGCAGAATCTGAGGTGCCATTTTCCTGCTGGGAGAATTACCTGCGAAGTCAAGGTAAAATAAAAATGCAGGTCAATTATCACCATGCGCAGAGATCAACTAGCACAAACACGCCAAAACACAAACAATTGTTGAGCGAGGATACAAATCACTGGGAAAGGAACACCTAAACGTTGAGAAAAACAAGGTAAATACGTTGAGTTAGTGTGGAGGGGCAGAGCTTGTGGTCTCCTCGACGCAGAGATCTAGAGTAAATTTACTGAGTGAGGGATAGAAGGCGCAGAGGTTAACTTTCTGGGCAGAGGCGCAGGGTTTTAATCTAAGAGAAGGCGTCGTAGGAGACTCCATATTGGATGAGTCCTTCCTTGCAAGCGCAAGAGAAAAAGAAACCAAATGAAATCTCAACATAAATCAAGAACTAAGGGATTTCCTTGCAAGCGCACGAGAAAAAGAAACCAAATGAAATCTCAACATAAATCAAGAACTCGGGGATTACCTCAAAAATAATTTACGATAACAATTAGCCCATTACAACTGAAATTATAAACTCTGATTACCATTGCGACAGAACTAAATCCAAGCTGGAATAAATTTCAACTGAAATACAGTTTACCAACTATTGTTCCAGAAATGGAAAAAAACTCAAAGTGGTTGTCTCGGGCTTGCGCTCCGTACAACTCAACTCCTGCTTGCTAACCGTTGAGACCTCATTGGTACCTCTTTGAGCCGTCTGATCCACAAAGGGGCTATGTTCACAACCAAATATTCTAGCACCCAGCTGGCCTCGGAAGGTTCAGCTATCACTCATTATCCAAGCTCGGTATCCAACTCCCACAAGAAAAATTCAGTCAAATAAAATATGGGAACATAACCTGACGAGATGTGATCCAAACTCCTCCTCTGCCATCTTTTTTTAGTGATTAGTTTCCCAAACCCTCATTAGATTATTTTTATTAAATTTAATTAGGATAAACCTCCCCCATACCCTTAGTTGCACCACAAAATTAATTAATTAATTAATTAAATTTACCTATTTCCCTCACCCACCTATTTCCCTCATCGGTATCCCTTTATTCCCTTACAATTCTTAAATGACTTATGTCTTACTTAAAAGTTAATTGAGTTCACAAATAAAAAGTTTCAAAGGCTAGATTCCCTACTAAGTTAGACATTCCCCTTTTTCTTTAAGTTCCCCCTTTTATTTAAGTTTCCCTTTTTAACTAAGTTCAAAATTAGCAAGTTTAGACAAAGACAACAATTTACCCTCTTAATAATTAAACATTCATTAGAATTTTACTTTAATTATTAATGCTTCAATTTTCTTTACCCCTTTGTTGTTACATGTCCATTTAGCTTCTTTTTGTTTCTATTCACATATTCTACTTAGACCTGTGTTTTAAATTTACTAGGCTTGGTGACAGTTCTTAAAGGAAAAAACTTGTAATTAAACTTTATTCATACCATCATTCATTATAAGGTCGAGCAGGTCCTAAGGAGGCATAGTTTTCAAGGTACTAGGTTTATTAACTTACTAGAGTTAAAATCGTGGTGTGCCCTTCAAGACGCACTACGTGCTCCATGGGTGCCACTCGCTTGCATTCATGTTTTATTTGCACAACATGCCCTTCAAGACGCACTACATGCTCCAAGGGTGCCACTCGCCTTTTGACTGAATCTTGGTAGACGTTAAACCCCTAGAGTCAATGTTGTGTTAGGTGACCTTATAGGAGACTAAGGGTCTCTAAGGAATAAGGACCCTGCCTTATTGCGTGCCCCTTAAAATCATCATGAGTGACTGTCACAATCTTCCCTCACCGCATCGTGGATCTCTCGAACTAGGTCATCGTTAACCTATAGTTTGAGCCACGACACGAGTGCTAGTAGGTTGTGCCATGAATCCACACCTCTCCTTCAATGTATTTGGTCGTCGTGTGTTGGCCCTTGACCAAGTTTTGAGGAACACTTGGTCATATTTGACCGTTTTTGGAACTTTGACAGCCTATCGAAGGAGGCGCACGAGACGAAGCAGAGATCATGGGATCTCGACCCACTTTGAGTCATTTTTGGGTTTTGGGGAATATGTAATGGGAAAGGGATGTTGGCCTATGGGTTTACCCACACTTAGACCCACTTTTGTAATTTATAAATAGATATCTAGGTGATGTAAGTAGAGGAGAAGATTAACCAGGGGATTAGTGCTAAAATTGATCTATGTGATTGACTTACAGAGCTGAAAGCAAGTGTTATAAGTGTTGATTGCACAGATCGTAAGGAGGCTCTATGCTAGATCTACTCGACGAAGGAAGATCTGGCGAGGTGTACGTAGATCTCCTGTCCTATGTGGAGTAGGATTTTGATAGCTTTGTGTTGTAACTGGATTGATTGAACAATAAAAAAGAAGAGTTGGTGGACGTAGCCCCAGGGTGGGAGTGAACCACGTAAATACTATGTGTTATGCTTTGTGCTTATTCTTAGATGTTTTGTATTGCTAAGTGCTTAGATGTGATTAAATAGACTTTCTTATGCTTAGTGCTAGAGATGTATATGAATGCTAAATCCAATATATTAAGTGTTTGGTGTACTAGATCTGATCTGTCTTGCTGTTTCTAAGTGCTAAAATAACTTAGACCTAAGTGAATGATTCGATTCTCTGTTATGTCGATAAAGTAGATATAAGTGGAATATTGATGAATGATCTATGCTAAGTGATTTGTAAGCGATATAATCACATATATGTGTCCCAGCTAAGGTTGTAGACACATGAGTCTTGCAACCACCCCTTCCTCTACCTCGGGTGAGACTTCATCTGTTTTGTAGGTGTTGTCAAAAGAGCCAGTAGTTAGGGTTTTGTTGGTGCAATGTTGTAGCATTGAACCCTGGGTCTGCCCCTGTGCCAACAAATGGTTCTATTGTCGGGACCTGAAACTGTGATTGCTGGGAACTGAGGAAGAAGAAGCTTTGTTCAAAGATTCATCCTGAAACTGTGGAAGCTCTGTGCATGGATCTGTGCTCTAGTGCATAGTATTTTACTTGATATGAAAATCTATGTGCTGAAAAAAGAAGGCCAGATATGAAGAAAAGAAGCGAGATCTGAATGCTTTATGCTCTAAGAAAATTAAAAGTGGAAGTTTCTGAAGAAAAGAGGTAAGATATGTAATATCAATGCTCTGATAAAGGTAAGAATAGTTAAAGTTTCTTAGATCTGGAAGCTTTGCGCTCTATAGAAGTAGGATAAGTGGAAAATTTTGTTTCTAGAGAATGGATCTAGGTACATTTGATAGACTCTATCCTATCTTGAAAACTAGGGCTCTGATAGATGAACGAAAGCTTGATATGAATAGATATGATAAGAATAGTGATAGATATGTTATACCTATGCATAGAAAGAATGTTTGGACTAACCAATGGATGCATGATCCTAGAAAGATTTGTTTGCATGCTAGCTACCATGATCCTAGTGTGCAGCATAGAAAAATATGGGGATCATTTAAAAGAAAGACAGGACTAACCCTTTGTTACAGTTGCAGAAGACACCTTGCTAAAGAATGTCCTGGTGGAAGACCTAGTTGTCTATGTTGTCAAGCTATGGACCATGAGGTATTGGATTGTCCTAGAATGATTGCTAAATTTGAAAGAATGAATCTAAATCAAGAAAACCCTAAGATAGATCCAGAAACTGTGGATGAATCCTTGAAAGAATCAGAGAAGGTATTGATACAAATAAAAAAAACCTTGAATGACCACTGACATGTCAGGCTGCTAGAGATTTTTAAAGAGAAAGAATGCATTGAAGCTAGAATAGGGGACTTCAACGTTGAATTTATCCTTGATTAAGAGACACAAGTGAAAATTATGCGAGAAAGAACTTGGGAATATATTGGAAGGCCCACTATGATCCCTTCACTAGGAGGAATAGGACTATTCAGAGGAAAATTTATGATGTTATGTGGAAGGCTCACTCAGATATCTATGAATGTCAATGGAATTTCGACAGAGGAATATTTTGACATTATCAAATTTATTGAGGACACCGCTCTTTTTACTATGTTACTTGGACAACCTTGGATTGAAAGAAATCAAGCCAGGAAGAAGGAAGAAGAAAAGGTTTTAGAACAACAGAGACGAGAGTTAAAATATTTCATGAACAAAAGGATCGCATAGTTGATTGAGGAACAATAGAACAAGTCAAAGATATTTGACACTAGAAGCCCAGATGTCAAATTTGCAAAAGAATTAGGGGAATGACGGAAGATTGGAGTATATGTATCAAATATAGATGAAGTAGTACCCCTGAGTCTTGGGAGAGAAATTCAGTAGCGCGAAGTGACTATGCCCAAGGAAAATAAAAATCAGAACATGAAAAAAACTACCACAACGAAGCTCACGGGGAAGAAGGCTAGGAAGCTAAGTAAAAAGAGATCTAAGATCGACAGGCTATAGAGGTTTCTAGAGGGAACCTCTGAGAAATAAACTTTACAAAATTGTAGCATCATCGGGATATTAGAACAACGACATGGGTCACCTCGCCATGGCGAAGCAATATAGCCGTTGGAGGCTGATATATCTATTCGATTGCTGCTCCGAACGGATCGAAAAGAATTGATGGCTCATCACCAGACCATTAGACCATGCCATAACAGATAGAACAAGAGTTAATGAAGCCCCATATCTATTACAAATGATCTGTTACAGAGTTACTTACTTATTCCATCATGCCATGCACGAAAGACACTTTTGCTAATTACAAGTTTGAGTCCACAAACTACACAAATTGTGAAAAGTGATTACTTCACTCTGACTCTCTACCCTATTATAGTACCTGCATTACTTTGAGAACCTGAGCTATTGATCCTGAGCATATATTTCTGATGAATTTAGTGCAACTGAAGAATATGTAAGAGAGGTACTCGCTAGCCTCAGAGCCGAAAGAGTCATGTCGGAGAGAGGATTGTCTACAGGTTTACAGGAATCATCGATGAGAGGAGTGCAAGCCTCCCCTTCGACTGCTCAAGCAGGAACATCCTGAGCTGGCACAGAAATAAGAACCAAACATAAATACGATATGGCCAATGCGAAGTTGGTTCCATCCATTCTACCTTCTTTCATACCACCTCTGAGTGGTGCAATCAACAAAGACCGTGCACCTAGAAACTTTGAGTACACTCTACTCACTGCGTACCTGCCAAAATGGGTACACACAATCTGCGTAAATTAAGACAATATTGCATCATTGAAGTTTACTGACTTCAACCCGGGGGATCATAAAGTTTACAACATGCTTTCCCCATACAAGTACCTAACTAGAACCAAGGGAATGAATTTGAAGATCGTCCCTCAGCAGCGGACGATGAACCTCGTGTAGTCCACTCTGTTCAATGTTATCAAGATACCTCACTTCAATAGACACCAGGAGGTGAATGCTTGTGTGAAGATACAACTGGTGAGTTACCATGGAGGATACTTATGGTTAAACCATTGCATAATAGTTGATCCATCGCTGATCAATCGAATCACCGGGCTTAGCATGTAGGGCCCTGATCCCCATGATTACTATCCTGGAAAGACTGCGGATCATGATTTTTCTTAGAAGATCAAAAAAGCTTATGGAAATGTTGAGAAAGGTGCACGAGGCTAAAAGGTAGCTTCTATTGAAAGTGGCACAGTGTGCTTCACCTATCAACTAATCGCAGGGAAGTTGATATGCAAGAATCAACCCATGCAAGTATACGACTTTGTAGTCCTTGCAGGGAAGTGCACAGAGGGACTATAGATGAACTGGGAGAAGTACTTGATGAATCAACTAGAGATTGACTTTAGAGAAGCCCAGGATCAGGGGCATGAATTCCATTTTAGTTGGCTCCTGATACTTATAGCTTTCGTTGCATGGGAGCTAATGGAAGGTACAACCTTCCTAGACATCGACCCCTTTGACCCACTAGCTATGAATTTCAATACACTATGGTACTCGAATGATATGAACAAGTAGTGGCAATCCAATGTCATCTTCCATACCTACTACACCCAGTTGAAGCTTGACATCCAGTCCGAGCCTCGCATGAACCCGAATACTTTACACAGGTTTCGACCTTTGATGAAGTTTAGCGTGGACCACCATTTCATATATATTACAACACGCACTGATGAGAACAAGGAATAACTTCAGTCTTATTATAATATGACAGAAGAAGACCTGGAGGAGATCATCAAGGAATGGTTAGCGAACCTCCTTATTTCAACAGACCCCACAGAAATGTACGACATCGATAGCTGAGAAGCTGTGCAGGATACACCTGGGCCCAATAAGACAAAGAAATCAAAGAATATGAAGAAGGCTGAGGAAGTCTAGGATATATAAAGTCTATCTGTGAGGACGTCTTCCATTACACCAGATCAAGGAGGTGATGACGAAAACTTAGAAGAAGTCGAACAAAGACCAGAAGATGAAGTAGAAATCATAAAGAAGAGGAAGGGTTTGCCTCCGGAACCTTCCTCCTGGAAGAAATCGAAAGCACCCGTAACTAAGTTGTAGACCACGCTCACTCCAGATGACTTCAATTTCCTCATCGCAACTATGAATGAAGCTATAGAAGAGATAAAAAAAAAAGAAGGAAGCTAAGAAAGAGACAACGTACAACATAATTGATATTCAGCTTCAAGGAGTGCAACAGGCACTTCAATCTAGCCACGTAGTCTCGATTACACCCTTGCTAGAAGGAACAACAGAAGAGGGATATGAACCAGTTCAACTCTGCAAGATTGTTGATACAATTGAAGCACGCCTTTGTAAAGCACAGGAAGAAACAACACAAGCCACCCAGGCCTTAAGGAAATCATAAGAGGAAATCATCGAACAACGTTGAGTTGCGCCACAAGAGAAGGACACTCTCCAAAAAAAATTTGAAGAAGATAGAGCAAAGATCCAAAAAGATAAATAGAAGTTTCTCAGGAAGAAGATTGGGATTGAAGAAGTATTCAACAGAGCATTTCTCTCTATGATTGGCTTAGAGCAGAAAGATGAAGACCCCATAGAACACCAAGTGATGAAGCTTGTTGAAGGAAGAATACCCCATGGAACGCCAAGACCATATGAAGTACCCCGCAATAAGTGCACGATCAACGAGAAATGGCTTCTCGAAGAATAGTATAAAGGATTAAAGAACTCACTAAGGAATGAAAACAGTTAAGTAGCAAAAGTGTGCAGATATATGAGAACCTAACCAAGAATCTAGAATTGCATAAATTGGAGTCGCAGCTCTAGGAGGCGAAGCATGAAACCAAAAATCTATAGGTGAAGTTGAAGTCCCTATCACCCATAGAGAGAATGAAGTGGTCTCACGAGCAGCGCACCACCCAGTAGCAGACCCATACGATCTAGAGCAAGGTAATGGAAGTAACTCAACAACTTCAACATGTGCAGGATAAGGCATGTGAGCTATTTACAGAGATTGAGAGCCAAGGAACAGAGATGGAGCAGGTCATGAATTCAGCATGACAACTCCTATAAGGGTCGATGAATGACACACTCATCCAAGAGTTCATCAAGCAAGAGGTCATGGCACAACAGTAGGTCGATGCAGATCAAGCCAAGATCGAGGCATTAAAGGCAAAAATGATCAGACCTGAGTGACTCGAGACAAGTCATAGGTGAGTGTTGGGGGCCTATTGGCCCTTGACCAAGTTTTGAGGAGCACTTGGTCATATTCGACCATTTTTGCGACTTTGATAGACTGTCGAAGGAGGTGCACGAGACGAAGCAGAGATCACAGGATCTCAATCCAGTTTGGGTACTTTTTGGGGTTTTGAGAATATGTAATGGGAAAGGGATGTCAGCCCATGGGTTTACCCACCCTTAGGACCACTTTTGTAATGTATAAATAGATATCTAGGTGATGTAAGTAGAGGAGAAGATTAGCCAATGGCTTAGTGCTAGAATTGATCTATGTGATTGAGTTGCAGAGCTGAGTGCAAGTGTTGTAAGTGCCGAGTGCACAGATCGTAAGGAGGCTATGTGCTAGATCTACTCAAGGAAGGAGGATCTGGCGAGGTGCACGAAGATCTCATGTCCTATGCAGAGTAGGATTTTGATAGCTCTGTGCTGTAACCGAATTGACTGAAGCAAATAAAGAATAAGAGTTGGTGGACATAGCCTGAGGGTGGGTTGAACCATGTAAATACTGTGTGTTGTTCTTTGTGATTATTCTTAGATGTTTTGTATTGCTAATTTCTTAGATGTAATTAAATAGACTTTCTTATGCTTAGTGCTAGAGATGTATATGAATGCTAAATCCGATATGCTAAGTGCTTGGTCTACCAAATTTGATCTGTCTTGTTGTTGCTAAGTGCTAAAATAACCTAGACCTAAGTGAATGTTGTGTTTCTCTGTTATGACGATGAAGTAGATATAAGTGGAATATTGATGAATGATCTATGCTAAGTGATTTGTAAGTGGTATAATCACAGATCTGTGTTCCATATAAGGTTGAAGACACCTGAGTCTTGCAACCACCCTTGCCTCTACCTTGGGTGAGACTTCATATCCTTCGTAGGTGTTGCCGAAAGGGTCGGTAGTTAGGGTTTTGTTGGTGTGTTGTTGTATCATTGAACCCCGGGTATACCCCTGTGCCAACATTGTGCATGACCTCTTTACTCATAATGTGAGTTTGGTTAGAAAGATATCATCATACTGCATCCATCAACAAAAAATGTCAGCGATAACAATCAACATCATAATATCTAGTCATATGTCACATCTGTAACCTAAAAAAATTCAAACCATACCAACCCACTATGTGACTCGATACAGAGTCCAAGGAGATCCATTGATGCCATTGGCATCCTCTAATGTCCAAATTCCTACACACTCAGGAGAAACTAGTTAATAGCACAGGTCGATATAAATATAGCATAATAACGTATCATCAGATCCACAACATCTCATAATCATAATCAAAACAACCAATCGTATAATGAACCAAATCACTTGCACACAAGTGTCCTCAAAGAATAAGTCCAATCAGGTGTGCACAAGAGAGGGATGTTACATACACCACCTCTTGTTTTAAACTTTGTCTCAAAGTTTCACAGTATATAAGTGCCGAAATAAAATATCTCATAATATCTATATGTCTAGCTATCAAACAAAAATGGAAACTGCTAACACATATCATATTCATCCTCCCATTTTGTCGAGTGCAGACTATAGTTATCCCTCTAGACCTTGACCTGATCTATTGTTCAACATCGTAGTTGTCGAATATGATGGTCCAGAATGTGGATTGGCTTCGTCGTGAGTGCACCCTCATCCGATATCTGCAATCAATTCATGTCAATCACATGTGTAGGATCACTAACATAATGTCTCAAAATAGATACGTGAAAAACATCGTGCATACACCTCAAAAAATTGGGCAAGGCTATTCGATACATCACAGGCCCCTTCGTTTCCACAACCTCGAAA
Organism: Picea engelmannii; assembly: GCA_009831015.1. Taxonomy (NCBI): domain Eukaryota; kingdom Viridiplantae; phylum Streptophyta; class Pinopsida; order Pinales; family Pinaceae; genus Picea; species Picea engelmannii. Next base: position 171,387 of record ML785485.1, read on the forward strand.
GTTCCCACGAACCTAGGAGAGAGTTTATAACCCTTTCCAAACTTGATCAAACTCTTGTGTTGTTTCACCCGCAAGAAGACTCGATCGTCAACTTCATAACTACAGTCGACACAACACGCATCGACATAACTCTTTTTTTGATCCTGTAGTTCCTTGATCCTTTGTCGTATTGTTTTCATTTGATATTCCATTTCTTGGATCACTTCTTGTCCCACCAGGACCCTATCCTTAATCCAATCCCAACTCAAAGGCGTTCGACACGGTCACACGTAAAGAAACTCGAATGGCACCATCTTTATGGTTCTTTGATAATTGTTTTTATATGTAAATTCTACTAGTGCAAGAATTCTTCCCAACGCTTATGTTGTCCCATCATGTACATACGCAACATATCCTCTAAGATTTGGTTCATTCATTCAGTTTACTCGTCTATCTCAAGCTGATATGTGGTACTAAAGTGAAGTTGGGTTCCCAAGGCCTCTTGGAAAATAGTCCAAAATCATCCCCTAAACATTGATCCTCTTAGGCATGCCATGTAGCCTCACAATCTCGCTGATGAAAAATCTAGCTATGTCAAGTGCCTGATATGTCATATGCATAGGGATAAAATGAGAACTCTTCGTCAGAGTGTCGACTACTACAAAAATCAAGTCGTGTCTTCTTGATGTCAGTGGCAATCAAACTATGAAATCCATCGAAATGACCTACCATTTCAATTATGGAATGGCGTGTGGTTGTAGTAATCCTGTCGAATGTCTATGTTCAATATTCACCTGCTAAAATTCTAGACATCTTACCCCGTATTTGACTATGTCTACCTTCATTCCTTTCTAGAAGAATAAGGGTTTAAGGTCTTCCCTCATCTTCATGGCTCCTGGATGAGCCATGTATAGTTCTCTATGAGCCTTGTTTAGGATCAAACTCCTCAACTCATTGTTGGGTGGTACTTAAATCTGATTGTTAAATACCAATAATCCATCATTTTCCACACTAAATCCCTCAAATTTTGGTACCATCATGGTGCTTTTTCCGATAAATTCCTTAACCTATTTATACCATTCATCATCGCGTTGTAAAGTCAAAATATTTTGACGTAGATTCATCTAAAGAGGAATCACCGAAAATATGTGTGGTGTATGACTCAAAGCATCTGCCACTCTATTCATTGTTCCCTTTATGTAGGTAATCTAAAAACCATACTCGCTAAGCAATTATGACCAACGCCTTTGTCGCGCATTCAAGTCGCTTTGTGTGAAAAGGTGTTGTAAACCACAGTGGTCCATTTTTAGTTCAAATTTTTTTCCAATAAGGTAGTGTCTCCACACTCTCAAGGCATACACAGTGGACAATAACTCCAAATCGTGAGTCGCATAGTTCTTCTCATGCCTTCTTAAATTTCTCGATATGTATGTGATCACTCGACTATCATGGATCAAGACTCTGCCTAAGCCTTCCTTGGATGCATCAGTGCATACCAATAATTCCTCGTCCAAGTCAGGGACCTTTAGTATTCACGTTGTCTTCAACAGCTCCTTGAGCCTCCAAAATGCTTCCGATCATTTCTTGGTCCAAACTAACTTCTTGTTCTTCTTCTGCAATTCTGTAATCGGATTTGCTATCTTCAAAAAACCCTCAATGAACCATCGATAATATCTCTCTAAACCCATGAAGCTATACACTTTTGTTACATTCATCGATGCAGGCCATTCAATAATAGCCTCGACCTACCTGGGATCCACAATGATGCCTTCGTCGGAGATGACATGCCCTAAATAATCAATCTTCGATTGATAAAATGAGCATTTCGATAGTTTCCCAAACAATTTGTTCTCTCGTAGACACTGTAGTACCAAGAATAACTATTCGTCATGCTCCTCCATCATCCGATAATATATCAAAATATTGTTAATGAATACTTGGACGAACTTGTCCAAGTATTCGCAGAACACCCCGTTCATCAAGCTCATAAATACCCCTGGGGCGTTCATCAATCCAAATGATAAAAGAATAAGCTTGTATTGTCCAAACCTTGTCTTAAAGGTGTTATTAGGGATGTCTTCCTCCTTGATCCATAGCTGGTGATAACATGTTCTCAAGTCGATCTTCGAACAAATCATCAATAATTGGCAACGAATACTGGTTATTCATCGTTTCCTTTTTCAATTGACAGTAGTCAATACAGATTCTCCATGACCCATCCTTCTCCCATATGAAAATAATAGGCACACCCCATGGTGACACACTTGGACGTATAAGTCCTAGGTCCTGCAACTCCTTCAATTGCATTTTCAACTCCTGTAACTTGGGGGTCAACATCCGATAAGGCATTCTCTCTATCGGTTCAGTTCCTAGTTTTAGGTCGATGGTAAATTCCAAATCCCTGGTAACTCCTATAAGAAGACGTTCTCAAAATCTCACACTACCGGAAGGTTTTCTAGGCCTTTTTCCATGCCCTTTTAGGTTAATGAAAGGATCACATATATCTTGCATGCCTTGCGCATCCTCTTGTGTAGTTATAGGGAAGAGATGAACCTTAGGGAAACTTCCTAGTTATGACCTACAATCATGCGTCTATGTCCCTTGTCATCAACCAAGCTCAACCATTTTGTATTACAGTTGAGTATCACCTCATGCGATTCCAACCAGTCCATACTGATCACAATGTCATAAAACCCTAATATCATGACGTATAGGTTGTCCCTTGTGACAAACTCTCCCAGTTTAAGGCTATAAACCATAACCTTCCCTCCAACCTTTTGTTTGGTTCCCAAAGCCATTTCTACAAAACTAAACTCATCCTGTTTGATTGCCTTAACCTTAATTTGTTTTAGTGTTACACTAGAAATGAGCCTTAACCACTGCATGAATCTAATGCGTCTTTCCCAACTCACCTACGGTAGTGGGTCCGACTGATCCAAATGCTCTGGCCATATCAACTAGGAAGTCATGCTGGTAATGTGGCTCCCCACATGTCCATCCCTCGGTATTCAGTCCAATGCTCCTAGTACCTGAAGTAGAAGCTGACAGCTCACCGGTGTAGAACCCCATTATGTTCCGTTGAACAGGCCTAAACTGTTGCTGATGTAGTCACCATTGTTGTTGGTGTTGTTGTCTTCTGTAGGGAGTACACTGTTGAGGCGTTGGTCATCAGAGTGTAGTGTATGTGGACCCTCTCGGAGTTCCTTGATATCCCAGTGAATGCCTAGATGGTGTTTGGTGCTATTGTGCACCAGAAGTTGCATGCCCTGCTGGTCTTGCAATAGTCCTGCTCTAACCCCCATTGATAAGCTCCTTCTCTTCTATGAGGGCCTTTTGGAAAACATCGTGCAAGTTTTGAGGCATTAAAATCCTCACTTTTGCATGAATGTTTACATTAAGGCTGAACATGAACTTGTTAAACTTAAGCTTCTCAGTATTCAGGTGAAGAGCATAATGAAGAAACTCCATAAAATGGGCCTCATACTCAGGCACCGTACGACCACCCTATCGCAAGGCACTAAACTCGTTGAGTTGTTTATAAATAAATTCCTCAGACATACACCTCTATCAGAATCATTCCTCAAATATTTCCCATGACACGTCTTCAACAACCATGTTCAATTGTGGTAGAAGCATCTTGCACATAGAAGAGAGATCCCCTTTAGTTGGAAGACCACAATGTTGACCTTCATGTTGGAGGTATAGTAGTGATGTGAAAAGAACATCACCATATTCTCCAACCATGCCTCGGTGGCTATGCCATCTAGGGAACCAAATAAATCAAGAAATTTGACCTTCTCAAGTTCTCGGTGAATGCCACCAATACCAATTATGGTGCGCGGTGGACCCTCAGGAGGTGCCGACGCCCTGGTCTCATCTCTATCCAAATGACTAATCAGTGCCTCTGACATCCTCTGAAAGGACCTCATCAATCCAAACACAACACCCATAGCTATATCTTCCTATCCGACAACCTGTTTGTCTCTCTGGGATTTAGATCCCTCGGGCGTGGATGCCAATGGGGGCATCGTGCATCCTCCCCTAGCACCCCATCATCTTCCCCCACGACATCCTCTAACCATGATTACCTAGATAAATACAAACAAATTTAATTAGCGACATTTAATAATCAAGTATCTAATCAATGGAAGCTGCAGTGATCCCAAGTCATGGGTCAAACCATCTCTGATACCATATGTAATGAACCCCATCGTTAGGACAACCAAAAATGCATATCAAGTAACAATTTTTATTTTTTATTTTTACAATCGATAGGAAAATAACATTAACATTAAAGTCTTAGTGACACGACAACATGATATCAAGAGGGTATTTCACGCTACCATAAACATGAAAGTAAAGAAACTTAGAATTAGGTGAAACAACACACATGTGAGGGTACACTCACAATCTATTTATTCAATGAAGACTGATTACATCATTATATAGGAAATGACTCTACTTAGTCGATTACAAAAAACCACTGACAACTAGACTCTACATTAAATGAAATAGAGTTCAACTACACTATTGACTCTTGACTAATAGAGTTCTTCTACATAACTATCTCTTGCAACTGAATCTTACTCCATTATTTCCAAGTCTCCCCTTTAAAGGAGAATGGATTGACTTCTACACCTAACATCTCTCTAAACAACTTAAGATTAATCTTTCCAAGAGGCTTAGTGAAAATATTAGTAACATTTTCACTATTATTACAATACATAAGAGCCATTTCATTTGACTGCAACTTTTCTCTAACAAAATGAAACTGATCATCAACATGCTTTGTCCTTGCATGAAAAATTGGATTCTTCGCAAGATTGATTGAAATTTGATTATCACATTTGATCATTGTAGGTTCCTTTTGTTATTTTCCAACATATTGAAGAAGTCTTCTCAAAACAACAGCTTCACAAATTGTTGTAGACAAGGCTTTATATTCTTCTTTAGTAGAATACAAAGATACAATAGGCTTCTTTTTACTGCTCCATGAAACAACCTCAGATTCAATGCCAAACGCATATCCAGTGGTTGATATTCGATCATCCAGATTGCCAGCCCAATCAGAATCTGAGTAACCTGTCAACTCAACATCACATGCATCAGTATATTTAATACCATAATCAAGTGTTCCTTTTAAATACCTTAGTACTGCCTTTGTTGCATTCCAGTGGCTTTCTAGAGGTTTCACCATAAACTGAATTAATACACTCACAAAATATGCAATACCAGGTTTGTTTGTGGTGAGATAATTCAAACTACCCACCATCTGTCTATACATAGTGCCATTCACCTCCGTAGAACCATCATCACAAGAAATTTTCACATTCTATTGCATGGGAACAATAGAAGACTTACACTGATCCATTTTAAATCTCTTAAGTACTTCTCTGACATACTTACTCTGACAAAAAAAAGTTTGGCCCGCATTTCTCCAAACTTCAAGACCTAGGAAGTAATGTAACTCACCAAGATCTTTCATAACAAATTTGTGGCAACTGCTCCTTGATTTCATCAATTAATTTCTCTGCATTTCCTATAATTATCAAATCATCAAGATATAAGGAAATCAATACTATATACCCTTGTTCATCACATTTGTTATACAGATTTGGATCAATCTTTCTCCTCATAAAACCTTGTTGAAGAAAGAAAGATTATATCTTCTCATACCATGACCTAGGTGCATGTTTTAGTCCATACAATGCTTTCTTTAACTTTCACACTAAGTATTCTTTCCCTTGTTCCACAAACCCTTCAGGTTGAGTAAGGTAAACCTCGTCCTTTAACTCATCATTCAAAAATGTGTATTTAACATATAATTGGTGTATCTTCCAATGACACTTTGTAGCTAAAGAAATTAACAATCTGATAGTATTCAATTTATCTATTGGTGCAAATGTTTCAGCATAATCAATACCTTATGTTTGTGAATACCCCTTTGCCACCAATCTATCCTTATATTTATCTATACTACAATTTGATTTAAACTTGGGTTTGTATATCCATTTGCATCCAATGAGATTTTTATGTTTAGGCAATTCAGTCAATTCCCAAGTATCGTTTTTCATTATAGATTCATATTCTTCCTCCATTGCATTTTGCCATTCATCATGTTCATTTACTTCATCAAAACACATGGGTTCTATGAAATTTGAAATGCTACTCATTAGGGCATAGTCTCTATACCTCTGAGGGATCTGAACCTATCGTGAAGATATTCTCAACTGATTATCATCCTCCCCACTTTGTGAAGATCTGTCTTCGCCTATAGGTGAATTGTGACTACTTGAAGTGTCCATATCACTAAGTCCTTATTGTTGTTGTTTTTGTTTTCATTGTATTTGTAGCTACTGTTGTGGTGGTTGTTGTTGCTGCTACTCTTCTTTAGCTCATTCATCAAGAAGTCTATGCCATTCCCCATGGCTGTTGTTGTCATAATTTCTTGCTTCCTGCTCATGAAAAAGTACATCTCTACTCGCAAATACTTTGTGAGTAGAAGGATAAAACATTTTGTATGCTTTGAATTCATAACAATAACTAATGAAAATGCATTTAATGTCTTTAGCATCCAATTTCTTCCTATTCTCCTTTGAAATATGAGAAAAATCCTTACACCCAAATACTTTTAAATTATGAACTGCGGGTTTGGAACCATACAAGGATTTGAAAGGAGTAACATTATCAAGACACCTTGTTGGACTTCTATTCTTTAAATAAACTGCATTGTTTATGGATTTATCCGAACTTGCATTTGAGAGATTATTACCTTTCATGATACTGCGTGCACACTCTACCAGAGTTCTGTTTAATTTCGGTGACTCTGTTCTGTTGTGGAGTGTGAGGTACTATTCCATGATCTTTTCCATATTTGTTCGAGTCCCCTGATTTATACTCTCCCCCTTTATTTGAATGGAGGATTTTGAGGGATTTTCTTGTATGATTTTCCACTGTGGTTCTAAATTCCTTAAAGTACTCGAAAACATCACTTTTTCTTCTAAGGAAGTAAACCCATGTGTATCTCGTGCAATCGTCAATAAATAAAATAAAGTAAAATGCACCTCCTAAAGACCTATTCTGCATAGGCCCACAAACATCAGTATGCACAATATCTAACACATCTCTCTTTTTCCTATCAATATTAGAGGGGGAATTCATCTCTTTGCATCTTTCCTAATGCACATCCATCAAAAGAAACATTCTCATTCTTTAACATGGGAAGTCCTTCAACCATATTTTTTTCTATAATAACAATAAATCAGGATGATTATGTGGCCATACCTTTTATGACAAACAATCTCAGTTGGCATAGTTGCAGAAGTCAATGTGTGATGTTCTTTGCTGGTAACATCATGTTTGTATAGGCCTCTTGATATGACTCTTGTTGCAACATTTCTGAATTGGTGCAGCAGATCCTTCACTATGTTATAATTCTTGAAGAATTCAACCTTCACGTTTTGATCTATAATGGTGGATATAGAGATCAATTTCTTATTTATCCCTAGTACATACAAAACATTCTGAATGTAACGAATATTACTATTCGACAACATCAAAATAATTTCTCTATATCCCTTGATCCGATGAGCGCGGTCATCTCCAAGATATATGATGGCACCATTATGTGTTTCTTTAAAATTAGCATACCAGTTCTTATTACAATTCATATGTATTGATTCTCTGGAATCCACAACCCAGGAATCAATATCATCCATTTTAGCAGATAAAGCAGTGTTAGAATCAAAATTTAGGGGTTCATCAATATTATCACTAGCAATAAACAACCTGAGATCATGATTTGAATATTTTTCTGCATAATGACTCGAATGTGTTCTAGGTTTACTCCTAGCCTCATCACTCTTATTCTTATGACAGTCTTTAATAATATGTCTAGGTAGACCACAATAAAAGAAACTCTTTGAATCAATCCTCTTAGATTTCATACATTGATTCGACCTTGGAGATTGTCTTCTCTGTGATGAAATGCCTCTCTGCCATGAACTACCTACTTTGCCTCTTTCTCCTGATATCCCTCTCGTAGATCTCTTATTTTACCATAGTCCCAATTCTGTATTTTGAGGCTTCAGATTCCTGCACCTCTCTTCCTCTTGTAGAAAAATACCCTTCAGTTCTTTAAATGTAGGAGGTTTCTCCCTTGCTGCAAGACCTGTTATGAACATTTGATAATATTCTAGCATACCATTTAAGGTAAAAGTGACCAGATCAGTCTTGGAAACAATTTCCCCTATATTTACTATCTTGTCTTTCACCTCTTTAATATGACCCAAAAATGAACTAACATATTCATTTCCATCGATCTTAATGCCTAACAATTTAGTTTTCAGGAATAAAATGTGATTTGTCTTGCCAGTTTCATACAATGCTTTAAGTGTTTTCCATGTTTCAGCAGAAGTTGTAGCTTCTCTAATATGTGGAATTATGATATCTTTAACAGACATGTGCAACAATACCTTTGCCTTGTTTTTGCACTTCTCCCAATCTTGGATCTATGTTGCTGTCACACCTGCAACCGCATCGGGTTTCACTTCATTTCCCTTCGCAATGTTCCAGACACCATATCCCTCCATCAACGTCTAGATCTTGAATTTTGAGTTAATCAAATTCGAGTCATCTAACTTGTTGGCTTCGTTGAGGTAGTTCTCCACCAGATGATTCACCATCGCTCAAAGATATTCTCTGCAAGTGAATCACCAAGAATATGCAACTTTCTGTCGTTGTGCCTTTAGATACCACCGATCGGTCTCTACCTTCACTCTTATTCTTCTTAAAATAAGTATAAGAAAACTTTAAAATGAAACCTTAACACCACTACATTCATACCACAAACTCATCCTCAAAAGAAACCTTTTCCTAAAAATAACCCCCCCTCCCTTTTTTTTTAATACATACATCCACCTTTCACACATATATCCACCTTTAATAAAAAACTCAAGTATAAAAAAGGCTCACACTCATATGTATAAAAAATAATCACATTCATATGTTTAAAGAGCTCATGTTTCCCACAAAGGCAATAAACAACCTACTCACACAAACCTTAACATAGGCCCACAAACATCAGTATGGACAATATCTAACACATCTCTCTTTTTCCTATCAATATTAGAGGAGGAATTCATCTCTTTGCATCTTTCCTAATGCACATCCATCAAAAGAAACATTATCATTCTTTAACATGGGAAGTCCTTCAACCATATTTTTTTCTGTAATAACAATAAATCAAGATGATTATGTGGCCATACTTTTTATGAAAAATAATCTCAGTTGGCATAGTTGCAGAAGTCAATGTGTGATGTTCTTTGCTGGTAACATCATGTTTGTATAGGCATCTTGATCTGACTCACGTTGTAACATTTTTGAATTGGTGCAGCAGATCCTTCACTATGTTATAATTCTTGAAGAATTCGACCTTCAAGTTTTGATCTGTAATGGTGGATATAGAGATCAATTTGTTATTTATCCCTGGTACATACAAAGCATTCTGAATGTAACGAATAGTACCATTCGACAATGTCACAGGAATTTATCTATATCCCTTGATCTGATGAGCGCGGTCATCTCCAAGATATATGATGGCACCATTATGTGTTTCCTTAAAATTAGCATACCAGTTCTTATTACAATTCATATGTATTGATTCTCTGGAATCCACAAACCAGGCATCAATATCATCCGTTTCAGAAGATAAAGCAGTGTTATAATCAAAATTTGGGGGTTCATCAATATTATCACTAGCAATAAACAACCTGAGATCATGACTTGTATATTTTTCTGCATAATGACTTGAATGTGTTCTAGGTTTACTCGTAGCCTCATCACTCTTATTCTTATGACAGTCTTTAATAATATGTCCAGGTTGACCACAATAAAACAACTCTTTGACTCAATTATCTTAGATTTCATACCTTGATTCGACCTTGGAGATTGTCTTCTCTGCGATGAAATGCCTCTCTGCCATGAATTGCCTCGTATGCCTCTTTCTCCTGATATCCCTCTCATAGATCTCTTATTTTACCACAGTGCCAATTTTTTATTCTGAGGCTTCAGATTCCCGCACCTCTCTTCCTCTTGTAGAAAAATACTTGTCAGTTCTTTAAATGTAGGAGGTTTCTCCCTTGCTGCAAGACCTGTTATGAACATATGATAATCTTCTAGCATACCATTTAAGATTAAAGTGACCAGATCAGTCTTGGAAACAATTTCCCCTATATTTACTATCTTGTCTTTCACCTCTTTAATATAACCCAAAAATGAACTAACATATTCATTTCCATCGATCTTAATGCCTAACAATTTAGTTTTCAGGAATAAAATGTGATTTGTGTTGCTAGTTTCATACAATTCTTTAAGTGTTGTCCACGTTTCAACAGAAGTTGTAGCTTCTCTAATATGTGGAATTATGATATCTTTAATAGACATGTGCAACAATACCTTTGCCTTGTTTCTGCACTTCTCCCAATCTTGGATCTGTGTTGCTGTCACACTTGCAATCACATCAGGTTTCACTTCACTTCCCTTCGCAATGTTCTAGACACCATATCCCTCCATCAATGTCTAGATCTTGAATTTCTAGTTAATGAAATTCGAGTCATCTAACTTGTTGGCTTCATTGAGGTAGTTCTCCAACAGAGGATTCACCATTGCTCCAAGATATTCTGTACAAGTGAATCACCAAGAATATGAAACTTTCTGTTGTTGTGCCTTCATATACCACTGATCACTCTCTACCTTCACTCTTATTTTTCTTAAAATAAGTATAAGAAAACTTTAAAATGAAACCTTAACACCACTACATTCATACCACAAACTCATCCTCAAAAGAAACCTTTTCCTAAAAATAACCCCGCCCTCCCTTTTTTTTTTTAATACATGCATCCACCTTTCACACATATATCCACCTTTAATAAAAAACTCAAGTATAATAAAGGCTCACACTCATATGTAAAAAAAAAAATCACATTCATATGTATAAAGAGCTCATGTTTCCCACAAAGGCAATAAACAACCTACTCACACAAACCTTAACATAGGCCCACAAACATCAGTATGCACAATAGGCCCACAAACATCAGTATGCACAATATCTAACACATCTCTCTTTTTCCTATCAATATTAGAGGTGGAATTCATCTCTTTGCATCTTTCCTAATGCACATCCATCAAAATAAACATTCTCATTATTTAACATGGGAAGTCCTTCAACCATATTTTTTTCTATAATAACAATAAATCAGGATGATTGTGTAGCCATACCTTTTATGACAAAGAATCTCAGTTGGCATAGTTGCAGAAGTCAATGTGTGATGTTCTTTGCTGGTAACATAATGTTTGTATAGGCCTCCTGATCTGACTCTCGTTGCAACATTTTTGAATTGGTGCAGCAGATCCTTCACTATGTTATAATTCTTGAAGAATTCAACCTTCAAGTTTTGATCTGTAATGGTGGATATAGAGATCAATTTTTTCTTTATCCCTGGTACATACAAAGCATTCTGAATGTAACGAATAGTACCATTCAACAATGTCACAAGAATTTATCTATATCCCTTGATCTGATGAGCGCGGTCATCTCCAAGATATATGATGGAACCATTATGTGTTTCTTTAAAATTAGCATACCAGTTCTTATTACAATTCATATGTATTGATTCTCTAGAATCCACAAACCAGGCATCAATATCATATGTTTCAGCAGATAAAGCATTGTTAGAATCAAAATTTGGGGGTTCATCAATATTATCTCTAGCAATAAACAACCTGAGATCATGATTTGAATATTTTTCTGCATAATGACCTGAATGTGTTCTAGGTTTACTCCTAGCCTCATCACTCTTATTCTTATGACAGTCTTTAATAATATGTCTAGGTCGACCACAATAAAACAACTCTTTGACTCAATCATCTTAGATTTCATACCTTGATTCGACCTTGGAGATTGTCTTCTCTGCGATGAAATGCCTCTCTGCCATGAACTGCCTCCTATGTCTCTTTCTCTTGATATCCCTCTCATAGATCTCTTATTTTACCACAGTGTCAATTCTATATTTTGAGGCTTCAGATTCCCCTACCTCTCTTCCTCTTGTAGAAAAATACATGTCAGTTCTTTAAATGTAGGAGGTTTCTCCCTTGCTGCAAGACCTGTTATGAACATCTGATAATCTTCTAGCATACCATTTAAGGTAAAAGTGACCAGATCAGTCTTGGAAACAATTTCCCCTATATTTAGTATCTTGTCTTTCACCTCTTTAATATGACCCAAAAATGAACTAAGATATTCATTTCCATCGATCTTAATTCCTAGAAATTTAGTTTTCAGGAATAAAATGTGATTTGTGTTGCTAGTTTCATACAATGCTTTAAGTGTCGTCCACGTTTCAGCAGAAGTTGTAGCTTCTCTAATATGTGGAATTATGATATCTTTAACAGACATGTGAAACAATACCTTTGCCTTGTTTTTGCGCTTCTCCCAATCTTGGATCTGTGTTGTTGTCACACCTGCAACCGCATCAGGTTTCACTTCAGTTCCCTTCGCAATGTTCCAGACACCATATCCCTCCATCAACATCTAGATCTTGAATTTCCAGCTAATGAAATTTGAGTCATCTAACTTGTTGGCTTCGTTGAGGTAGTTCTCCACCAGATGATTCACCGTCGCTCCAAGATATTCTCTGCAAGTGAGTCACCAAGAATATGCATCTTTTTGTTGTTGCTCCTTTAGATACCACCGATCAGTCTCTACCTTCGTTCTTAGTTTTCTTAAAATAAGTATAAGAAAAATTTAAAATGAAACCTTAACACCACTACATTCATACCACAAACTCATCCTCAAAAGAAACCTTTTCCTAAAAATAACCCCCCCTCCCTTTTTTTTTTAATACATACATCCACCTTTCACACATATATCCACCTTTAATAAAAAACTCAAGTATAAAAAAGGCTCACACTCATATGTATAAAAAAAAATCACATTCATATGTATAAAGAGCTCATGTTTCCCACAAAGGCAATAAACAACCTACTCACACAAACCTTAACAAACCTCAATCTTTGTTCTCCAACTAAATGCATGATCATTTTGGGAAGGGTGATCACTTCAAAAAAAAGGTTTAAAATATTCCATGTATGAAGACTTCTTTTATCATAATACGAGGCCTGCACAAGTAATCACAGAAGAGGTTACTTCATCGCTTGAATACATCATAAAGCGGTGAATTTTTTAGGCTAGCAACCTCCACCCTTCCTCACGCTTTACCAAAATTTCGTGTTTTTCAAAAATAAACTTCACCAAATCACCAAAACATGGTCGACACTCCTCAAATGAAATAAGGGGAGCGCTAGCGCTTCCACAATATGGCAGGGGGGTACTAGCAGTGCTGGGCGAGAGTGGGAACGCAGGTGCTAGTACTCTAGCGCTCTTCGATGCATTCAAAGGGAGCGTGGGGGATACAATTTTTACTAATCTCGTAAGTGTGAGAGGGAGCGGCGTTTCTCTAACATTGAATGGGAGCGCTCAATGCCCCTACTCAATTAATTCTAGATCTAATCTCACCTCAGAGAGCTCAACCTCTCGGATCTCTAATTCGCTCTGATACCAACTTAGACTTAGGAGAAACAACACACAGGTGAGGCTATGCTCACAATCTATTTATTCAATGGAGACTAATTACATCATTATATAGGAAATGAATCTACTTAGTCGGTTACAACAAACCACAGACAACTAGACTCTACATTAAGTGAAGTAGAGTTCAACTATGCTACTGACTGTTGACTAATAGAGTTCTTCTATGTAACTATCTCTTGCAACTGAATCTTACTCCATTATTTCCAAGTAAGCATAATAGCAACATCATGAATATTTGAAGCAATCCATGAAATAAAATGACGTATCACTATAAACACACAACATGTCAACCTCAAAATCACTTCAAAGACACGATATGAAAAACAATCAAATATGCGTCTTAAATTGTTGATACTCTTATGTAGGAATTTTCCAATCAACTTGAAATGATTTGAGAGTCTTACTACAAAACAACCAACACACATCTTAAATTGTCAATAACCTTAGGTAGGAATTTTCCAATCAACTTATTATATAAGCACCATGAGTTGTAAGGACCCACTTCACAACTTAACTTATTTACTACTTATCTTGAGAATGTCTTTCAAAAATTTCCTTATAAACTAATGATATAAAAAAGGTCTCTACACATTTTTCCACCAACTTAATTAGGTTATGACATTGAGCATCAATTCAAGACATCATAAATTATATAGTAATTTGAATGAACTCCTTTCAATACTCATTTTAATAAATTTGGACTACTTTCTATCCAAACCACTTCTTAAAAAGACCAATCTCATTGTTACAATATTGTTAGTCGAATTCTCATATCTATAATGCCTAGTTTTTAGGAGGTGCTACTTGGTCATGTGATATTTTTAACTTTACAAAACAATCATAATATGTTACTCTCAAATCAATTTAAAGACCTACTACAACACAATCAATGTCCATCCTAAATCATTAAATTTATTTTATAAAACTTTTCCATGTAATCTCATTTCAATTCCATCCTTGTTTCTATTAAAAATGAAGTGTAATAATATGTTGAAATCTCACACTTTATAATATTTTATAGCACATCACTTAGTCATGTGACGTTTCTAACTTCATCATCGGAAATTCCTAACATGTGAAAATTAAAAATCAATTAAAATTTTTCAACAGAATTAGTGAAACATCCATCTTAAATTTAGTTATCCACAAGAAAAATTTAGTCAAATAAAATCTGCCAGTGTAACCTTACGCATACCACACGTGATCCACACTCCTCCTCCACCATCCTTTTTATATATTTTTCTTAGTGATTAGTTTTCCAAACTCTCATTAGATTCTTTTTATTAAATTTAATTAGGATAAACCTCTCTCGTACACATGTCACCCGATCTGTTAGTTGATCCAGAAAATCAATCAATTAATTAATTAAACTTGCCTATTTCCCTGACCCACCTAAAAGTGTTCCTAAAAACGCTCCTCGGTGTCCCTTTATTCCCTTACAATTATTAAATGACTTGCACCTTACTTAAATCCTAGTTGAGTTCCCAAATAGAAATTTCCAAAGGTTACATTCCCTATTAAGTTAGACATTCCCCTTTTTCTTTAAGTTCTCATTTTTAACTAAGTTCAGAATTAACAATTTTAGACATAAACAACAATTTACCCTCTTAATAATTAAACCTTCATTACAATTTTACTTTAATTATTAATGCTTGAATTTTCTTTACCCCCTTCTTGTTAGATGTCCATTTAGCCTTTTTTTTTTCTTGTTTACATATTCTACTTAGACCTAGGTTTTAAATTCATTAGGCTTGGCGATAGTTCTTAAGGGAAAAAAATTGTTATTAAACTTACTCATACCATCATTCATTTTAAGGTCGACCAGGTCCTAAGGAGGCATAGTTTTCAAGGTACTAGGTTTATTAACATACCAAAGTTAAAATCGCGATGTGCCCTTCAAGACACACTACGTTCTCTAAGGGTGCCACTCACTTGCATTCACATTTTATTTGCATGATGTGCCCTTAAATACATACTATGTACTCCAAGGGTGCCACTATCCTTTTGACTAAATCTTGGTAGGCGTCAAACCCATGGAGTCAATACTTCATCAGGTGACCTTGTGGGAAACTAGGGGCCTCTAAGGAATAATAACCATGCCTTATTGTGCACCCCTTAGAATCATTGTGAGTAACTATCAGGGTCTTCCCTCATGACATCGTGGATATCCAGAATTAGGTAATCGTTAACCTATAGTTTGAGCCATGATGGGAGTGAAGGTAGGCTATGGCAGGTCTATTACCACACCTCTCCCTCAATGTCTCTGGTTTTCATGCATGACCCCTTTACTCCTAATGTTAGTTTGGTTAGCAAGCTATTGTCAGCCTACATCCATCAATGAAACATGTCAGCGATAACAATAAACATCATAATATGTAGTCATATGTCACATTTGTAACCTCAAAACATTCAAACCATAAAATCCCACTCCCTTACTTGATCTAGAGTCCAAGGATATCCATCGATGCCATCGGCATCCTCTAACATCGAGAGTCATGCACACTCAGGAGAAACCAATCAATAACACATGTCGATATAAATATAGAAAAATAACATATAATCAGATCCACAACATCTCATAATCATAATCAAAACAACCAATCATATAATGAATAGGATCACTTGCACACAAGTGTCCTCAAAGAATAAGTCCAATTAGGTGTGAGAAAGAGGGAGATGTTACAATTCTCTTCTTGTTACCCCTATCATTTCATTTTATTCTATACCACTACCTCCCTTTAGTGTAGGAGAATCACCACAAGCTAAAGAACATGATGGTTTATACTCATCTTTCTTGGAGGATTAGAGGAACACACCTCTTGTTGTTCTTCATCTGCCTTCTTTTGTTTTATCTACTTCTTATCATCTGATGCATCAGATTTTTGTTAGTGATATTAAGAGTCACGACCATTGAGATTTGTGTAGCCTCAAAAACTAAAAAATGGTTTAGTTAATATGTTGTCAAAGCCACAAAATGAGAATATAAATCAATGGGAGTAGTGGGAGACCCTTTTCATATCATTCCCTATTCCAATACCCTTAGTTCATTTAACTATGTTTGACAATTACCAAGGGATTGTTTCTAACTCCCCCAACTCTATAATATGCCACAATTTTCATCATTTCATACCCTTACTCAAAGGTGGCCTTATTTTCAAATGTAGAAGCACTAAAGGGATCCAACGAAACATCCTTATTTGATGATCAATTAGTGTATTGAGTCACTGAGAAATCCTTTGGGGTATAATGAGAAATCTACACATCTACTTTTTCATATAATGAAGAGAGACATTGATGTCCTTATCATTCTCATGGTACTTATCATACAACTCTACAAATAGGATGTTGTCATAAGTTTCTTCAATATTCCCCGAATATAGCCTCATCTCCCACCATGATTCATGCTTATACCATGGGAAACCCTAGACATCATGAAGTTATTGTTTTTTCTTAGTAAGTAGCATGGGAAAATATTGATTAGGATAATACTAGGCCCTCCATGTTTTCTATATGATGTTTGATACTTTGATATTTTAAGTGATTCATCAATAAGTATCATATTTTCTAATTTTTCCCTTTCTCTTCATTACTACATTTGGAGTCAAAATTTAACGTTTAAACTAGCATTTGATAATAAAAAATCACCCTTATTATATATTGTGGATTCTTTTTATTTGATCCTTATTGTCTAAGATTGGATTTAATAATATTATTTAAATAATTAAACACACTTTTAAATTATTTAAATAAATCACAAATGGTCTTACAAATTGGTTGTAATAGTTGTCAAAATTGTGTTTTATTATGAGTGAATTTACAACATATAAAATTGATTTAATTATTAAAGAGACAACTTCCCATAAGAAGATAGGATAAACGAATTTACAACATATAAAAAAATTCAATTTACAAATTTTAGGAACATTTTAAACAATTAGAGAATAAGATGATTTAAAATATTATAAAAAACTCATTGATTAGTAACCTCATCTAATACAAAAGAATGGTACATGCACATTTTCCATGGACCGTATTCATTGTTACTCTCTAGACACCATGTATCAAGTGCATATTCTCTTCTTCTCCCTCTCCCTAAAAGAGGATAGAAACTAACCATACTTTGGGTAACAACAAAGTTAACAATTTAAGCATAATTGTATAATAAAATGCTAAAAATCTTTGAAGCATAGTAAAATGTTTTGGCTTTTAACACTAAATTGAAACAACTCAACTTAATTGAATTTTATTCATCATATGAGATGTGTATTACACTCTTACAAAACATGTATCATATATTTGTTCAAACATCTAATTTATTTTTATTTACAAAATAAAAATAAAAATTATTATTTAATAACTTAATATAATAAAAATAATAAATTATTATCAAATATAATAAAATAATCAGTGATTATTGAGTAATATAATGCCTCCATTATATGTATTTCGAATATAATATAATTTTTATGTTTATAGGCATCCCTCCAATTGCAATGGATGGTTTAATGAGTCTTTTAATTACAAATACCAATCAAATAGTTTGCAATGAAAGATGTTGGCATATTCTTCGTCTTACACTCAAATCAATGAATGAGATTTAATGTTCTTAACTTCCCTTAATTAGTGATTATTATTAGTTGTTATTAATATATTTAATTAATTATATCATATGAAGGTTACTTTAAGGATATGTATGTATAATAGGCATACTCTTTATACAATAATTATTAATTAAATAATTAACCATGTCAACAATAATTTGTTAATAATATATTAAGGTTAATTATTAGGGTTACAATTATAAGACTTCTCTTTATTTTAATGGTTTGGGAATATGATTTAAACCTTAGGTGGAATTTATTATTTTCAATATATTGGATTTAATGGAAGTTTTCTATGTGTGGGAGGATTTCTGTGTTAATTCTCCCACTCATGATAAATAAAACCAATGAAAAATATATAAAAATGATATATATGGATGTATAATGGTCATAGTTTGTATCATGGTACAATCTATACACTCATAGCTTGTATAAAACAAGTTGGTTTTCTTTATAAATCATCATTTGTAATGTATAAATCAAGTATATTTTTTATGAATGTCCTTATAATAATATAACTCATCACTTGCAAAGTTCTAAATTATTTGCTATCAATGTTATGATGAAAGGCATAAATTATTAAATGATTTTCTATGAATGTCCTTAGATAAATCAAATAAATTTACTGTCAATGTCTTTATAACAAGTATAATTCACCATCTACAAATTTAAATTTGATTTGTTATCAATGTCATGAGAACAAGTGTGATTCTAAGATTCCTTCTATGTACTACAAAGAAAAATGGAAGTTGCAACATGATGAACATAATAATGTTTCAATGTGACGCAATATGATGAACATATAATGTTGCAATGTGATGCAATATGATGAACATATTATGTTGCACAAACATTTAATGTGTTGCAATGTGACGAACATGTTGCAATGTGACAGAACTATTGCAACACATATTGTGTTGTGATGTGATGAACATATAATGTTGCAATGCGACACAAATATCATGTCATCGCAATGTGATCCAAATATCCTTTCATCACAATGTGATACAAATATCATGTCATTGCAATGTGATGGCCATAGTATTGTTGTCGCAAGGTGACAAACCTAGCCTTCTTGTCACATTGTGATGAACATGGCCTCCTCATCATAATGCGATGCAAATATCATGTCATCGTAATGTGACACAAATATTATGTGATAACAATGATACAACTATATCCTTGTCATTGCATTGTGACGAATATGGCATCCTCATTACAATGTGACAGATATCAAATAGATTTACTCTCAATGTCCTTAGAACAAGTATAATTCACCATCTACAAATTTAAAGATAATTTTTTATCAATCTCATGAGAACAAGTATGATTCTAATTTTCCTTCTATGTACAACAAACAAAAAGGGATGTTGCAACCTCACGAACATAGTGATGTTGCAATGTGACGCAATATGATGAACATATTATGTTGCACAAACATTTAATGTGTTGCAATGTGACAAACATGTTGTAATGTGATGCAAATGTTGCAACACATTATGTGTTGCAATGTAATGAACATATAATGTTGCAATGTGACGTAAATATCATGTCGTCGCAATGTGATGTGATGCACGCACCCCTCCTTAACCCGCAGGTCAGAAGTTCATGTACACAAGATCTTTCTCTTCCACTAGCCCGAAGAGCTCTCAGAAATGGCTCCTCTATTTCCCTTTTGGGAAATATGCACCCACAATTAACTTCGAGAAATTCGCCTTGTACTTTGGTAGATCAGACTTCGCACTTTCACGAATCTGGTGGTCAAGCACCTTGTCTCTCAATTTCTGAAACCCGAAAGAAATCAACTCTTGACCTTTCTCTCTCTATATCTCCTTTCTCCTTATTGCGATTTCGAGAGTTGCGATGTCAAGAAACTCATCCCATTGACTTTCGAAACCCAATTTACCAAAACTCCGATGCGCTCACAAGGTTGACTTTTCGACGACCTTTCACTCCATCAAAACTTTGGACTTCGCGACTTTGCGAATCCTGAAGCGAAGATTTCAGGACTCCACCCCACAAAACCCCGAAATGGTCAACAAAATTCACTCCCTTGTCGAGAGTGCGCCACCTATCAACCCTACTGATTTTTATGGCCCACATGATCCATTCATGCCTTCAGGATTTCTCGTTTTGTGATTTCACGAGTCCTGTTGCCAAGGTTATGGGACTTTTACTTGCGAAAACCCGAAATAGAAATCCACAGTAAAATTCGATGGCTCATATTGAGTTGAATCTATAGTTTTGCCTCTTCTGAGCTTAACCTTTGGGAATACTCGTCATAACTCTCCTGCTCCTCCGTGATATCTGATGGCTCACGGGACTTCACAAACTCTCCACAGAGAATTCTGACCGTCCGTTTCTTCCCTTGAGAACTTCTGCACGAACTAAACAAAGTATCTCTCTCCACAGAACTTGACCTCCCGCGGTCCGATGTCGCTACGCCTTCCTTTATTTTTTCAAGGTACTTGGTCTCTTATCGTCCTTCGACCCCTTAGAAGGTTAAAATCCTTCTAAGCTTCCCCACAACATTGAGTCTTTCAGAAAACTCCTGCTCGCACTCCTTGCGAAAGACTTTCAAACACCTTCAACTGTTGAACTCCCTTCGACTCTGCGCACACCTGTAGCAGCAGTCTCTCAAAAAGTCATTCAGGTTATGAAACCTGAAGATTTATTCAGCCTGTGCACACCTTGCATGGATTTGGTTCCTAACTTCACTTCTGAGGAACTGAGAACAAAATCTATCTTATCTGAGCTTTCAGAGACGAACCTTTGAACCCTTTGTCAATGCACTCCTTGCGGACAATTCAACTGCACTCCTTGCAGGAACTCTTACTCAAATAGAGAAACAATTGAAACTCATTTCCCTTACTCTCTCCCTCTCAGATTTCAGACATTCAACAAGAAATCATTCATACATAGCATAAAAGCGATTGCATGACAGAAAGAGTAAACCATTCATGAGCATAACATTCAAAGATGCATACACAGAGAATATTTGAACAACATGAGTCTAAATCAAAACCTTTTTGTATTAATCCAGAAATTATGTACATGGAATTCTCACTACAACTCTCTGCCTCTTTTATATGCTCTTGCTAATGTTCTTCACTACTATTCTCTCAATTGGCATCATCTATTTTACAATACACAAGGAGGGTTTCTATATCAGTTTTCCCTCCGCTCCTAAAACTCTCTAATCTATACATTAAATTCTATCTACTTGCATTTACTATTATAAATTCCTTATACCTGCTAAGGATGAGAGAGGATAGATCAAGGTCCATTTACATTATACAAGTGTGACTCCACTTGATGGCTTCATTAATGTTTCAAGACATTTCAAAATTTGCGCTGAGCACTTGTCCAGTTGTCTTTTATCTCCGCGCTGGCTCGCTCGAGATGCTCCTGCATCATACTCCCTTGCCTGAAAATTTTCATGGGCTCCTTTCCATGAGCTCTCACACTATCTGTCCATGCCTTTGTATCTCTTCTTCATTCTTCTAGCTGGCAACTTCAACTGGATGTCCCTTCCACTTGACCAAATATTCAAAGTATTTCTTTCACCTGGTCTTCTTGCCGACTCTTTTATCCATTATGCGCTCCTAGTCGCAATTTTTTGTGAATATCTCAGCTCAAAAATTCCTCTCAGTTGCATGCCATAAACAATCTGAAATGGACTCTGCCACGTGCTTCTGTTAACTGAGTCGTTATAAGCAAATTTTGCCTATGGTAATATGTTGTCCCACTGGTTGTGGTGTTCTATCACCAGGCTTCTCAGTAAGTCTCCTAGACTTTTGTTTACCACTTCTATCTGTCCATCCGTCTGAGGATGATAAGACGAACCGAACAATAAGTTAGTTCCTAGATTCTTCCATAAGGTCCTCCAAAAGTGTCCTACGAACTTAGTGTCTTGATCCAAAACTATGCTCCTTGGTAAGCCCTGAAGTCGAATGACTTCTTTGAAGAACAGATTCACAATGTGAGTTGTGTCACTGGTCTTTTGACATGGAATGAAGTGTGCCACCATGGAAAATCTATCCACCACCACAAAGATTGAGTCAAACCCTCTTTGTGTTCTTGGCAATCCCAATATGAAATCCATGCTGACTGCATCCCACGGCCTCTCAGGTATGGGAAATGGTTGATAAAATCCTGCATTCTATTTCCTTCCCTTCGAATGCTAGAAAATTCTACATCTGTCCATGAATATCTTGATGTCTTCTTGCATTCCCAGCCAAAAATATGACTCATTCAATTTTGCGAACGTCTTGTCTTGACCAAAGTGCCTAGCCAATCCTCCACTGTGTTTCTCTTTCATCAAATTCTCCCTCATGGAGCATTTTGGAATACACAACTGATTACCTTTAAACAATAATCCTTCTTGGATCATGTATTCTGCCCATTGGCTTCTATCTATGAGAATCAGATTCTCAGTTTCTTTGTACGCCCCTTTAAAATCCGGATCATCTCTATACATGTCCTTGAGATCATCAAAACCCAATGTTTTGAATTTGAACTCCTGCAATAGCAAACACTTCCTACTTAAAGCATCAACAACCTTGTTAGCAGTACTAGAAATATGTTTAATCACAAAAGTGAAATTTTGCATATATTCAACCCATTTAACATGTCTCTGATTCAACTTCTCCTGTTGAGTCACAAAATACAGTGCATGATTGTCACTGTATAAGACAAACTCCTTCGGGATCGAGTAATGTATCCATTTCTTCAATGCCTAAATGATAGCATAGAACTCCTTATCATACATGGAGTACTTCAATTTCTCTTCATTCAGATTCTCACTGAAGTATGCTATCAGCCTATCTTCCTGACTCAAGACTGCCCCTATTGCAAATCCACTTGCATCGCATTTCACTTGAAATGTCTTTTGGAAATCCAACAACACCAAAATGGGTTGTTTCGTGATCTTCCTTTTCAATAGATTAAAACTCTTCTCGTCTTCCTCTGTCCAGTGAAAATATTTGTGTCTCTTCTTCACTGTATCCATCATCGATGCACTAATCCCACTGAAATTTCTAATGAACTTTCGGTAGAAACTAGCCAATCCGTGAAAACTTCTCACCTCAAATATACTCTTCGGTGATGGCCAACTCTTGATTATGTCCACCTTATCTGGATCCATCCTCAATTTATCTGCAGAAATAACAAACCCCAAATAAATGAGCTCTGTCTTCATGAATGAGGATTTCTTCATATTTATCAACAGCTTCTCCTGCTGTAACTTTTGCATGACTGTAGCCAAATGTTTCAAATGCTCTACCACTGTTTTACTGAAAATCAGTATGTCATCCAAATATACGAAAATAAATTTCCCGATGAACTCCCTCAGGACTTTGTTCATCAACCTCATGAAGGTACTTGGCGCGTTTGTTAAGCCAAACGACATAACAAGCCATTCATACAACCCTTCACTGGTTTTGAATGTTGTCTTCCATTCATCACCTTCTCTCATGTGGATTTGATGATAACCGCTTTTCAAATCAATTTTCAAAAAATACTTTGCTCCACTCGAGCAATCCATCAGATCATCCATCCTTGGCAATGGAAATTTGTACTTGATGGTTATCTTGTTGATCTCCCTCGAGTCAGTACATATCCTCCAGCCTCCGTCTTTCTTCAGACTGAGTACTGTTGAAACAACACACAGACTCAATCTTTCCCTGACCAAACCTTTGTCCAAAAAATCCTGAACTTGTCTTTTGACCTCTTCATTCTCCTGCAGCGTCAATCTGTACACAGATTTATTTGGAAAACTAGCTCCTAGTATGAGATCAATATGATGACTCACACTTTTAATCAGTGGAAACGAACGAGGTAGCTCATCCACTACTATGTCAGCGAACTCTTCTAGCAGTTCATGAACCTCTTCTGGTAAATCATCTACTCTTGTGCTAGTCAAAACAATTATAGGCTTCCTGATCACAATGAATTATGGTTCCTCTTTCTTATTAACCTCGGTAAGAAGTTCCTTCCCACTCATGAGAATTACAGTGTTGCTTACTTCAGGTTTCACCTCCTTATCCTTGATTGGAAGCAAAGTGTGAGTTCTCCCATTCTTCTCTAGGGTGTATGTGTTCATTCTCCTAACATGAATCACATTTCGGTCATATTTCCATGGTATACCCAGCAATAGATGACAAACATCCATGGGAATAACATCACAGAGTATCTTATCATTATATCCTCCTATCTTAAATTCAACTAAACATTGTTTAGTGACAGTTACCTGATGTCCTTTTTGTAGCCACAAAACTCTGTATGGGCTTGGATGTTCAATCGTCTCCAGCTCCATCTTTCCTACCATCTCCATAGAAACGTAATTATTTGTGCTACCACTGTCCACAATGACTTTGCATACCCTATCCTTGGTTTTGCAAGCAGTCTAGAAAAGTCTGTTTCTTTGGACTGAACTCTCCACCTCCTTCTCTGGCATCAAAAGAGCTTTTCGCATCATCAACGATCTTCTGCCTTCAGCATCTTCTGCCTCAATATCTCGCCTCTGTGCTTCGGCGATGTGAGTCTCACCTCCTTCCTTCTTTTTTTCTGGGCACTCATAAGACTTGTGTCCATTCTTTCCACATGTGAAGCATGTTATTACTCCACCTCTTCCTCTTCCTCTACCTCTAGTACGAGGAAACATATTATTATCTGCATAATATCCTCTCTGTTCAGTAAGTTGCCCTCTTTCTTTAGCATATTTCCCTCGTTGTGAGATTCCACCTCTCTTAGTTCAAGTCTGAGGTTTCCTCTAGTCCTCCTTGGGTTTCTGACTTTTATCGTGGGCATTTGATTTGCCTTTGTGTTGACTTCTGCCTCAGCCTCGGCCTCCTTGACCCTGCTTTCGACTCAGCTTCTCTTCAGCCTTTAGAGCCACCTGATAAGCATCTTCCACCGTTCGGATGGTTACCATGCTCATCTCATCCTGAATGTCATATCTCAGGCCATTCATATATCTGGCAACCTTTTCATCATCACTTTCCCGATGACCTGCCCTGATGTTTAGCCTGTAGAATTATTCAGTGTATTCCTTCACTATCATCAGTTTCTGTCGCAAGTTCTGCATTCTTTGAAACATTGTAATCTGATAATCCCTGGGGATGAATTTTTCCTTCATCTTCGCGATCATCCTGTCCCAGCTCTTAATCTTTTTCTTGCCTTTGCAGCGTCTGTCAGCTTGTAGCTCATCCTACCACAATGTTTCATGTCCTTTTAATCTCGTGATAGCATGTTTGAACTTCTTGTCCTCCTCGACATCTTCATAGTCAAAATATGTGTTTAGAGCTCTAATCTAGTCTAGCAGCTCCTCTGCATCCAAGTTTCCCTCATAGACTAGAATGTCCATTTTCTCTCTTGCACCCATTCTTGCAATATCCCTAATCAAATGTTCAGTTCCTGCATCTTTGGCTGTAACTTCCTCCCCTTCATGTTCAGCCTCAATTTCACTTTCAGAATCACTAAGATCCCCAGCACTAACTGTACGCCTCTGTGTTGTATCCATGTCTTCAAGTATGGCACATAGATCATGCATCTCTCTCTCCATGGCTGAATCAGTCATCTGCCTACCCCTTCTTCTTGACATTTCCCTCTCCTTTGGTGGATTGGGTGTTTTCCTGTCCCTTCTTCTCGGCGGCATGGTGAATTCTCCTTTTCTCTACTACAGAAAGCAAAGAAATTTTCTAGGCTCTGATTCCAAATGATGCACACACCCCTCCTCAACCCACAGGTCAGAAGGTCACGTACACAGTATCTTTCTCTTCCACTGGCACAAAGAGCTCTCGTAAATGGCTCCTCTATTTCCCTTTCGGGAAATCTACCCCCACAATTAACTTCGAGAAATTCCTCCTTGTACTTCAGGAGATCGGACTTCGCACTTTTGCGAATCCGATGGTCAAGTGCCTTGTCTCTCAATTTTTGAAACCCGAAAGAATCAACTCTTGACCTTTTTCTCTCTATATCGTCTTTCTCCTTATCGCGATTTCAGGAGTTGCGATGTCAAGCAACTTGTCCCATTGACTTCTGAAACTTGATTTACCAAAAATTTGATGCACTCACAAGGTTGACATTTTGACAACCTGTCACTCCATCGGAACTTCGGACTTTGCAACTTCGCGAATCCTGAAGCGAAGATTTCGGGACTCCGCCCCATGAAACCTCGAAATGGTCAACAGAATTGACTCCCTTGTCAAGAGTGCACCACCTGTCCAGCCCGCTAATTATTATGGCCCACATGATCCCTTCAAGCCTTCGAGACTTCACATTTCATGATTTTCTGAGTCCTGTTGCCAAGGTTATGGGACTTTTACTTGCGAAAACCTGAAATAGGAATCCACGATAAAATCTGATGGCTCTTGTTGAGTTGAATCTACGGTTCTGCCTCTTCTTAGCTTAACCTTTGGGAATAATCGTCGTAACTCTCCTTCTCCTCTGTGAGATCTGACGACTCACGGGACTTCACAAACTCTCCACAGAGAATTCCGACCATCTGTTTCTTCCCTTGAGAACTTCTGCATGAACTAAACAAAGTATCTCTCTCCATGGAACTTGTCCTCCTGCGGTCTGATGTCGCTACGCCTTCCTTCATATTTTCAAGGTACTTGGCCTCTTGCCATCCTTCGACCCCTTTGAAGGTTAAAATCCTTCTTAGCTTCCCCACGACTTCGAGTCTTTCAAAAAACTCCTTCTCACACTCCTTGTGGCCGACTTTCAAACACCTTCAAGTGTTGAAATCCCTTCAACTCTGTGCACACCTGCAGCAACAGTCTCTCAACAAGTCATTCAGGTTACAAAACCTGAAGCTCTATTCAGCCTGCACACACCTTGCATGGCTCTGGTGCCTAACTGCACATCTGAGGAACTGAGAACAAAAGCTATCTTATCTGAGCTTTCAGAGACAAACCTCTGAACGCTTTGTCAATGCACTCCTTGTGGACAATTCAACTGCACTCCTTACAGGAACTCTTACTCAGATAGAGAAACAATTGAAACTCATTTCCCTTACTCTCTCCCTCTCAGATTTTAGACATTCAACAAGAAATCATTCATACATAGTGTAAAATCAATTGCATGACAGAAAGAGTAAACCATTCATGAGAATAACATTCAAAGATGCATACACAAAGAATATTTGAAGACCATGAGTCTGAATCAAAACCTTTTTGTATTAATCCATCACTTTTGTACATGGAATTCTCACTACATCTCTGTGCCTCTTTTCTATGCTCTTGCTAATGTTCTTCACTACTATGCTCTCAATTGGCATCATCTATTTTACAATACACAAGGAGGGTGTCTATATCGGTTTTCCCTCCGCTCCTAAAACTCTCTAATCTATACATTAAATTCTATCTACTTGCATTTACTATTATAAATTCCTTCTACCTACTAAGGATGAGAGCGGATCACTCAAGGCCCGTTTACATTATACAAGTGTGCCTCCACTTGATGGCTTCATTAATGTTTCAAGACATTTCAAAATTTGCACTGAGTGCTTGTCCAACTGTCTTTTATCTTCGTGCTGGCTTGCTCGAGATGCTCCTGCATCATGATGCAAATATCCTTTCATCACAATGTCACA
This sequence comes from Picea engelmannii, assembly GCA_009831015.1. Taxonomy (NCBI): domain Eukaryota; kingdom Viridiplantae; phylum Streptophyta; class Pinopsida; order Pinales; family Pinaceae; genus Picea; species Picea engelmannii. The sequence continues at coordinate 199,213 of ML785485.1, forward strand.
CAAATATAATGGCATTGCAATGTGATGACCATAGCATTATCGTCGCAATGTTAAAAACATAGCCTTGTTGTCACATTGTGACAAACATGGCCTGCTCATCATAATGCAATGAAAATATCATGTCATCACAATGTGATGCAAATATCATGTGATAGAAATGTGATGATTATATCCTCGTCGTCGCATTGTTATGAACATGGCCTCCTTGTCACAATGTGACATAAATATTGTGTCCTCGAAATGTGATGCAAATATCATGTCATCGCAATATGATGAAAATATCATGTCAGATTGTCTCAATGTCACACAAATATCATATCGTCGCAATGCAACGACCATAGCATTCTTGTCGCAATGCGACGAACATAACATCGACCCAATTAATGCATTAAGGCTATGTTCAACCTAGGCTATTTACTAAGGCTATGTTCGACCTAGGCTATATAATAAGGCTATGTATTAATACTTTATTAATGTAATATTAAAATGTATTAGTGTTTTAGTGTATTAATACTTTAGCAATGTATTAATAAATTAATACAATACATTATTAAAGTATCAATTAATTAATAAGTTAAATTATACATTAATGAAAATTAATACTTTAATTTAGAAATTTATTAATTAATGTTCTAATGTATTAATACTTTAGCAATGTATTAATGTAATAGTTAATTAATACTTTAAAATATACATTAAAGTATTAATGTCATTCGTAGTGATGGTCATGTCTAGACATGATCTTCTATAGACAACAATTGTCAAACATGGTTAACCATTGTGAACCATTCTCAACCAAGGTCAACCACAGTGAAGGTCATGCATAGTGAAGCTCTAGGAAAGTTAAAAATGGTCATGTTCAACAAAATTTAACATTGGTCATGGTCAATCATAGTGAATCATTGTCATTTCCAATTAGTGTATTAATACTTTAATAATGTATTATTAATTCATCGTCCCAATTACTAACACAGTAATGTTGGAATGCAATGAACATAGTAGTATCACAATCTCAACAACATAGTAATGTCCCATAGTTTCAAACATAGCCTTATCATTCTAATGCAACAAAATAGCCCCATCATCACAATGTGATCAACATGCCTTATCATCGCACTATGACGAATATAGCCTTGTTGTTGCAATGTCATGAACATAGCCTCATCATCGTAACATGACGCAAATATCCTACCCTTGTAATGTGATACAAATATCCTGTCATCACAATGTGATGAACATAGCCTTGTTGTCACGATGTGTTGAACATAGACTTCTCTTTTCAATGTGACAAACATAGGCTTGTCATCGCAATGTCATGAACATTTCCTTATCATTGTATCATTGCAAATAAAGCCTTATTGTGATCAGATAATTTTTTCATCACATTGGGATGACGACGCTATGCTCATCACATTAGAGGATATATTTGTCATAGTGCAATGATAAGGCTATGTTATTCACAGTGAAATGATAGGGATATGATTTTCATAGTGTGATAAGGCAATATATCCAATGTGATGCAAATATCCTTTCATCACAATGTGACACAAATATAATGGCATCACAATGCAACAACCATAGCATTGTCATCACAACATGACAAACATAGCCTTATTGTCACATTGTGACGAACATGGCCTCCTCATCATAATCCGATGCAAATATCATGTCATCACAATGCAATTCAAATATCATATGATAGAAATGTGATGATTATATCACTGTCATCACATTGTGACAAACATGGCCTCCTCATCACAATGTGATGCAAATATAGTGTCCTTGAAATGTGATGCAAATATCATGTCATCGCAATATGATGAAAATGTTGTGTGAGATTGTCCCAATGTCACACAAATATCATATCATCGCAATGCAATGACCATAGCCTTCTTGTCGCAATGCGACGAACATAACATCGACCTAATTAATGCATTAAGGCTATGTTCAACCTAGGCTATTTACTAAGGATATGTTCAACCTAGGCTATATAATAAGGCTATGTATTAATACTTTATTAATGTAATATTAAAATGTATTAGTGTATTAGTGTATTAATACTTTAGCAATGTATTAATTAATAATGTATTAATAAATTAATACAATTAATTAATAAGTTACATTCTACATTAATGAAAATTAATACATTAATTTAGAAATTACATTAATTTAATGATTCATTATTTATGTATTAATAATTTAATAATGTATTACTATTTTATTAGTGTTTTAATGTATTAATTAATACTTTAGAAATGTATTAATTAATGTACTAATGTATTAATACTTTAGCAATGTATTAATGTAATAATTAATTAATACTTTACAATATACACTAATGTATCAATGCCATTCGTAGTGATGGTCATGTCTAGACATCATCTTCTACACACAACAATTGTCAAGCATGGTTAACCATTGTGAACCATGCTCAACCAAGGTCAACCATAGTGAAGCTCTAGGGAAGTTAACAATGGTCATGTTCAACAAAATTTAACATTGGTCATGGTCAAACATAGTGAATCATGGTCATTTCCAATTAATGTATCAATACTTTAATAATGTATTATTAATGCATCGTCCAAATTACTAACATAGTAATGTTGCAATGCAAGGAACATAGTAGCATTACAATATCAACAACATAGTAACATCCCATTATGTCAAACATAGCATTACCATTCCAGTTGGATGAACATAGCCCCACCATCACAATGTGATCAACATGCCTTATCATCGCACTATGAAAAATATATCCTTTAAGCATATAGGGGCTTCCGTAGTGCAAGTTATTAGATGTTATTTTTGGGATTAACTACGTAGTGTAAGTCATCAATCTATGAATTACATAGTGTAAGTGTTTGTGACTAATACTCATGAATATGGGTCATAGATTAATGACTTAAACTACGTAGTTAATCCCGAAAATAATATCGAATATAGCCTTGTTGTTGCAATGTCATGAAGATAGCCTCGTATCGCAATGTGACACAAATATCATACCCTTGTAATGTGATACAAATATCTTGTCATCACAATGTGATGAACATAACCTTGTTGTCACGATTTGTTGAACATAGCCTTCTCATTTCAATGTGACGAACATAGGCTTATCATCACAATGTCATGAACATTGCCTTATCATTGTATTGCTGCAAATAAAGCCTTATTATCACACTGTGAAGAGCATAGACCTATCATCACACTGTGAATAACATAGCCTTATCATCGCACTATGACGAATATATCCTGCAATGTGATGAACATAGTGTCGTCATCCCAATGTGATGAAAACATTATGTGCTCACAATATGATGCAAATATCCTATCGTCACAATGCGATGAACATAGCCTTATATTCACTATGTGTCGAACATAACCTTGTCATTGCTATGTTCTAAACATACCCTTGTTGATACTGAGAGGGGGGTGAATCAGTATCCAGTACAATTTAAAATCATTTTTCAACTTATACTTAAACCATTCAATTATATCCAATGAGAAATGAACAATAGTATAAGAGTTACACCAATACACCACAATACACCATGCACAATATATGAGAAATAATCAATAGTTTTTGTTCAAGGGAAGTAATGAC
>ML785485.1:214553-234867 GCA_009831015.1 Picea engelmannii
AAGATAGAGAAAATACAAAAGAATTTTATAACCTATAATCTCAAAATTAAAGGAAATACGCCCTATCCCATCCTCCTCGTAAAAACAAGCCTCTCCCCCATTGAGAGCATGGCTATGACTAGATACCTAATGTATAAGAACAAATTAAACAACATGGAAGACAATAGGCTACCTAAAATTTCTCCCAAATCAAGTCATAACCACCATCAACTCAAGCGAGGATGGCATAAAGACGCTCGATCTTGGCTAAACTATTGGGGAATCATGGAATAAACATTTTTGTAGAATAAATATACTATTAAAAAAAACGTCAAATCAAAATTTAAGGAAAAAATGTGGTTTGATAAAGAGTTAGAGGAAAAAAAAAATTAAAGTATTATAAAGATGTAATCAACCCTAATCTAGAAGATCAAAATTATCTATTTGTTTTGCCAAGTGTAAAGAAAAAAATAAGCATTGCTAAGATAAGAACAAATTTTCACGAACTCCATAGTGAAAATGGGCGTTGGTCAGTTCCTAAAATGCCATGGGATGAAAGAGTGTGTCACCTTTGTGAGACTAAGAAGGTTGAAGATGAAAAGCACTTTCACTTATATTGTCCAACCTATACCCATATTAGATCTCATTTTCAAATTATTGATCACACTACCAACCTTCCTAACCTCTTAACTCAACAAAAGTATGGTGATCTTGGAAAGATTCTCTTAATGATTTTCGAGCACAGAAACAAAATTCTAAAGAATCACAAGTAATCACTTACCCTCTTAAGGTCAAATAAACCAATTAGGTCTCGATGGACGTTAATCATCATCATAATCGTAATAACATAATAATATATTTTTCTATATATTAATATTTTAATTTACTTATACTTTAACTAAATTTTAATATATAATGTAGTAATGTATAAATTAATTATTATAATATATTAATAAGGTATTTATTAATTAATATGTTACTGTTACATTATATATTAATTATATATTAATGTATTAATAGTTACTTTATAAAATGTATTGATCATCTCTATACATTATATTAATATAATAATAGTGTATTTTTCTATTATCATTAATAACATAATAATATATTTTTGTATTATTATATTAATTAATTAATCATTTATACATTTATTAATTAATACTTTATTATTTTCATACATTTATATAATATTACATCAATCATCAATATATTATTACTTAACTAATATATTACTTTATTATTTGTATAACAATCTATTTATAGTTTATTAATATATTAAAAAAATTAATTAATTAATATGTTACATTATTATTATTTTTAATGTCTTTAATTTAGTTTTATTTTATTATTATCACATGTTTATTTTATTATTATTATTTAGTTTATTATTTTCTTATGTAATATTTTATTTCTCATTAGTTAATTTATACTTTATAATCAATTATTAATTAATATTTTATTTATTATTAATATCAATTAAAAATTAAAAATTAATTTATTATTAATTAATAATTTTCATTTAATTAATTATAATTAATTAATTATTTTAAATAAAACTTTCTCCTTCTTTGAGAAACTCTGGACGTTCTTTAATGGAAAGGCATTATGCCCAAAGGATCTTATCATTGTCATATATGTTAATATCGAAATTTCTCACAGCGTTCCTGCCCCTGTATTTAATGTTTGCATTATAATAAAAAACTTACTGAAACTTCCCATATAGACATCTCTGTTGTCGGCTTACCAAATCCGAAAAGAATATTGTCATTTCATTGAAAACCCTACATATTTATGATATAACACATAACATACAATGTGTGTTATATTATATAATATTATATAACACATAAAATGTTAAAGCCTAAATAGCAAGCACGAATAGGAAGTGTAGAAAATGTAGGGTTTAACTACTATGAAAATGCACGCTGGCCAACTTTGAAGTTTGTATAAAAACGCTATGCACGACAAGCCAAAGCAAATGTCTCTTCTCTGCTCTTGGTGTGGCAAGCAACGAATTTAGAGAAAGATACATATGGAGTGGTGAGACAAATTGTTATATAGTAGTAAATAGCGGGAGTTACTTTCAAACTACGCAAGATGTGAAATGCGCCACTTTGAAATAGGTAAAAAAATTCGAAGGGTTTACATGATTTTATGGATAATTTGTTTTTCGGTCATTTTGAATTCCGTAAGTTGTACAAATCATGGGCTTCATTAAATTTGGTATTTATGTAAACATGATAGGGTTTTTTTCCATAGAATTTCCAAGAGGATGCGTCAGCAGATTGGGGGTGGGGGCCACGTTGTTTCGGGAGAGGGTTTTCCACACTTTTGGGACGGACGTCCTAGGGTGCTTGGGCCCACGTCTCTCTTTGGGGGGAGACGTGGGTGTTTGGAGAGTATTTTCCCATGTCCAAGTGGATGTTTGGGAAGTTTTGTTTTGTCTTTTTTTGGGAATGGGAAGACGATAGTGGTTAAATTTCACTTGTACGTACTTGTTTTTTCCATTTTTAATGGTTAAGTATTGATAATTTTTAAATTTACAAGTTATTAATGACGTTAGTTTAATTTGTATATATATATATATATATATATATATATATGATGATGATGATGATGATTAACGTCCACTAAGACCCAATTGATCTATCTCACCTTAAGAGCGCAAGTGATTACTTGTGATTCTTTAGAATTTTTTTTGTGTGCTCGAAAAGCATTAAGAGAAGATTTCCAAGATCACCATATTTTTGTTGAGTTAAGATGTTATAAAGGTTGGTAGTGTGATAAATATTTTGAAAATGACATCTAATATGGGTATAGGTTGGACAATCTAAGAGAAAGTGTTTTTCATCTTCAACATTCTTAGTGTCACAAAGGTGACACACTCTTTCATCGCATGACATTTTAGGAATTGACCAACGCCAAGTTTCACTATGAAGCTCGTGAGAATTTGTTCTTATCTTAGCAATGCTTATTTTTTTCTTTACACTTGGAAAAACAAAGAGATAATTTTGATCTTCTAGATTATGGTTGATTACATCTTTATAATACCTTAATTTTCATTTTTCCTCTAACTCTTTATCACACCACATTTTCTCTTTAAATTTCGATTTGACGTTTTTTTTAATAGTATTTTTTTTCTGCAAAATGATTTCTTCCATGATTGCCCAATAGTTTAGTTAAGACCGGGTGTCTTTATGTGATGCAGGAGCATCGTCAGCAGCCAAATGAGCGTGAAGGTGGAAGAATGCTGGAGGACCACCTGCGCATGTTTTTGAAATTTTTTTGAAGCATTAATTTAATGGTTAAAGTGAAGCGTACTTGCATATTGTAAACAGATCATGAGCAATTTTCTCTCATCTATAGAATGTAGAGGCATTTATGCATAGTTAATGAAAGTAGGTAGATTTGAATTATAGATTAGATAGTTTAGAAGAGGAGGGAACACGGATATAGACACCCTCGTCTTTGTATTCTGACATTCATTAGAACATGAGCATAGAGCTGTAGTAGAGAGTTGTAGAGAAGAACCCATGTACAGGAGCTTTGAATTAATATATGAAGCTTTGACTCAGATTTCATGGTGTTATGATGTTTTTTGTTTATACATGGTGAATGATATGCTTACAGTTGTTTTATTCTCTTTGTTATGCATTTGTTATGATGCTATGTTGTGTATGTATGATTTCATGTTGAATGATTGAAGTATGAGAGAGAAAGAGAATGAGTTTCAATTGTTTCTCTTCCTGAGTGAGAGTTCCTGCAAGGAGTGTAGTGAAACATCCACAAGGAGTGAAGTGAAACATCCACAAGGAGTGCATTGGCAAAGGTTCAGGGTTTATCTCTGAAATCTCAAGAGGGATACTGTTGTTCTCATTCCAGCAGAAGGGAAAGCGAAGCACAGAAGCTATGTAAGGTGTGTGCATGCTGGTTGAAAGCTAGGACTTATCAACCAAGGGGAGAATTGAAAGATTGTTGTTGCAGAAGGTGCATAGAGTAGAAGAATCAAATATTTTGAAGTATTTGAAAAAGTGTCACAGGTAGTGCGTGCAGGAGTTCTTTGGAGATTTGAGTTTGCGAGTTAAAGCTCGAGGAGGGATAGTACCTTTTAATTATTCAAAGGGAGACAATATAGAAGTTATCTCATAGAAGTAAGGATCAGGATAGAAGACGTTGATTCGTCTCATAGAAGCCATTGAGGAAGAAATTGAACAGTCGGGGTTCTCCATGGAGAACTCACGAAGTCGCGAGGACCGTAGGACCTAGAGAAGTTGCAAGGTGGATAGAGTTTGGAAAAACTCATCCTTTTGGATTCAAGAATCAACGAGGATCGTTGATTGTGGTCAAGTTGAACGTTGGATCATTTCTTGAACTCAGGGTTTGTGATTTTGGAGGTGGAAGACCAAACCCTTGGAGTTGCGAAGTTCTGAGTTGCGAGAAGCGGAGGAAGAGATCCAGGTTGTTGGATCTGAACAAGAAGGAACAACTGTGGGATCAGAAACCTCTTCGCTACATTGCGTATCGGGGTTTCGGAGGTTGAGAGGAGTTAGTTTCAACTGCAGGAGTTGTGAAGTGGCAAGAGCTAAGAGCTCGTGTGAATGCATGGAACATATGTCAAGTAGGAACTGCAAGGGCGACAGGTGGCATGTACTCATGCATCGAGGGGTCAATCCATAGTTTCCCTATCGTGTCTTAGGATTTCACAAAGGAGGATCACAAAGGCTCTACACTCCAACTTGTGAAATTGTGAGTTGCGAGAAGTGCGAAAGGGAAGTCAAACTATCACTGACTATCATATCTCAGGATTTCATAGGAGAAGAGAACGAGAACTCAACGCTTCAATTCGCGAGATTGCGAGTTGCGAGAAGTCTTCAAAGGGAGGTCAATCGTCACCTCTCGGGGTTTCGCAAGGGGAGAGTGCCAAGGTTCGACACTCCAAATCACGAGGTCATGAGTTGCAAGAGGTGCTAGTGCTTAGCCTTAGCTGAAGGTCACGTGTGGAGGGCACTAACAAGGAAAGAAACCATACTCGTATCGTCATCTTGGGTATCGGGAGTTTTGAAATGAGGAGTCAAGGGTATTCAACCCATGAATTTGCGAATTGTGAGCTGTGAAAGATGTTTGTGCCAAGGCCAGTTGCGGTCGTGTGGAGGTGAAGCTCGCACCTTTTACCTGTTTGCATAAGGGGGTTTCATAAGGACCTATGGATTGATTCGTTGAAGGTTTTGGTAGGGATCCAAAAGAGCCACTTCAGCTCAAGGAGATTTGAATGATCCTGTGAGCTGATCTTGGCCTGTGGGTTGGGGGTCTGTGCGAAGTGGTATCAAAGAATAGAACAAACTTCTATGCTTTCTGTAGCAGAGAGAAGGGAGACAATTTTAAAGCTATGCTGTCGAGAAGGAGAGATAGGTGATTACCTAATCCAGCAGATGAAAGAGAAATGTTGAGAAGAGGAGACAGGCAAATACCTGATCCGGCAGGAGAAAGAGACATGTGTGAATTACGTGCCAGAATGGATGCTATGGAGATAACACAGAGGCCCACAGTCGATGATGGGGATATCAACAAGGATGAAAGTAAAAATGAAGATATAAATGAAGAAGTTGCAGTCGAGGATGTTGCAGAAGCATACCTATTCAGGGTTGTTGCAAGGATAGGTGCTAGAGCAAAGATGGGCATTCCCATGTATGAGGGAAACTTAGATGTTGAAGAGCTTATAGACTGGATTAGAGCTCTAGATAAATATTTTTACTATGAGGATGTCGAGGAAGACAAGAAGGTCAAACATGTCGCTACCAGACTTAAAGGGCATGCAGCACGATGGTGGGATGAACTGCAGGCTGACAGACGCTACAAGGGCAAGCAGAAAATCAAGAGCTCGGATAGAATGGCTGCAAAGATGAAAGCCAAATTCATACTCAAGAATTATCAAATCACTCTGTTTCAAAGGATGCATAATTTGAGACAAAAGCTGATGACAGTGAAATAATAAACTGAAGAATTCTACAAGATAAACATCAGAGCAGGTCATCGGGAAAGCGATGCTGAAAAGGTTCCCAGATACATGAATAGTCTGCGGTATGACATTCAATATGAGATGAGCATAATGATCATTCGAACTGTAGAACATGCCTATCAGATGGCTCTGAAAGCTAGAGAAAAGTTGAGCCGGAAGCAAGGTCAAACAGGCCGAGGGAGAAGTCAAGCTAGAGGCAAAACAATTGCCCAAGATAGGACTCAGAAATCTAAAGAAGAAGGGAAGAAACCTCAAATTCAACATGAGAGAGGGGGAAGCTCACAGAGAGGGTAGTATGTTGATAGAAGCACTTTTACTCGAGCCAGAGGAAGAGGAAGAGGCAAAGGCGGTAAAGTGAAATGCTTTGTCTGTGGGAAAATCAGACATAAATCTTATGAGTGTCCAGATAAGAAGAAATATGGTGGTGAAACTCACATTGCCGAAGATCAAGGATGGAATGTTGAAGCAAAAGATGCTGAGGGCAGAAGATCTTTGATGATGCGGAAATTTCTCTTAACACCAGAGAAAAAGGTAGAGAACCCAACCCAAAGAAACAGTCTGTTTAGGACTTCTTGCAAAACAAAAGACAGGGTATGCAAAGTCATAGTGGATAGCGGTAGCACAGACAATCTCGTATATATAGAGATGGTAGAAAATCTGGAGATGGAGACTATTATACATCCAAGCCCATACAGAGTTTCGTGGCTACAAAAAGGACATCAGGTAAATGTCACTAAATAATGTTTAGTTGAATTTAAAATAGGGAGATATAAAGATGAAATATTATGTGATGTCATTCCCATGGATGTTTGTCATCTATTGCTGGGTAGACCATGGCAATATGATAGAAATGTGATTCATGATGTGAGAAAGAACACATACACCCTCGAGAAGAATGGGAGGATGCACATGTTGTTGTCGATTAAGAATAAAGAAGTGAAACTAGAGGTAAGAAACACTCTACTTCTCATGAGTGGGAAGGAACTTCTTAAGGATGTTAATAAGAAGGAAGACACACAATTTGTTGTGGTCAAGAAGCCTAGAATTGTTTTGACTAGTACAAGAGTGGATGATTTACCAGAGGAAATCCAAGAGTTGATGGAAGAGTTCATTGATATAGTAGTGGATGAACTACCTTGTTCGTTGCCACCAATTAGAAGTATAAGCCATCCCATTGATCTTATACCTGGAGCCAGTTTAACAAACAAATACGTGTACAGATTGACGCTGCAGGAGAGTGAAAAAGTCAAGAGACAGGTCCAGGATTTAATGGACAAAGGATTGGTTCGGGAAAACTTGAGTCCATGCGTTGTTCCAATAGTGCTTAGCCCAAAGAAATATGGAGGTTGGAGAATGTGTACAGACTCAAGGGAAATAAATAAGATTACCATCAGATACAAATTTACATTTCCAAGGATGGATGACTTGATGGATTGCTTGAGTGGAGCAAGATTTTTTTCAAAGATTGATTTGAAAAGTGGGTATCATAAGATTCGAATGAGAGAAGGTGACGAATGGAAGACAACATTCGAGACGAATGAGGGTCTGTATGAATGGCTTGTCATGCCATTTGGCTTAACAAATGCACCCAGTACTTTCATGAGATTGATGAACAAAGTCCTAAAGGATTTCATAGGAAAATTCACCATTGTATATCTTGATGATATATTGATTTTCAACAAAACATAAGCAGAGCATTTAAAACATTTAGCTGCAGTAATGAGGAGATTACAGCAAGAGAAATTGTTGATAAATATAAAGAAATCATCATTTAAGAGGACATAACTCATTTATTTGGGTTTTTTTATCTCTGCGAATGAGATGAAGATGAATCCAGAAAAGGTAAATGCAATTAAGAATTGGCCATCGCCGAAAGGTGTGTTTGAAGTTCGAAGCTTCCATGGTTTAGCTAGTTTCTATAGGAAATTCATCAGAAATTTCAGTGGGATTAGCGCACCGATGATGGATACAGTGAAGAAAAGACACAAATCTTTTCATTGGACAGAGGAAGTAGAGAAGAGATTCAATCTATTGAAGAAGAAGATCACTGAGCAACCGATTTTGGTTTTTCCAAATTTTAACAAAACATTTCAGGTCAAGTGTGATGCGAGTGGGTTTGCAATTGGAGCAGTCTTGAGCCAAGATGATAGGCCATTTGCATACTTCAGTGAGAAATTGAATGAAGCAAATATTAAATACTCAACATATGACAAAGAATTCTATGTTGTCATACAAGCGCTGAAGAAATGGAGACATTATTTGGTTCCTAAAGAGTTTGTTTTGTACAATGATAATCATGTTTTACAATTCGTGACGCAACAGGAGAAGTTGAACCAAAAACATGTTAAATGGGTTGAATACATGTAGAATTTTACTTTTGTAATTAAACATATTTTTAGAACTACTAACAAAGTTGTTGATGCTTTGAGTAGGAAATGTTTGCTTATGCAGGAATTCAGAGTCAAAACATTGGGTTTTGATAACCTCAAAGAAATGTACAAGGATGAACCAGATTTTAAAGAAGCGTATGAGGTGTCTGAGAATCCAATTCTCAATGATAGAAGCCAATGGACCGAATATATGATCCAGGATGGATTATTATTCAGGGGAAATCAACTATGTATTCCAAAATGCTCCATGAGAGAGAATCTGCTGAAGGAAAAACACAGTGGAGGATTAAGCGGACACTTCGGTCATGACAAAATGTTCTCAAAATCGAATGGCTCATATTTTTGGCCAAGGATGAGGATAGATGTTAAGAAATTTTCAGACAGATGTAGGATTTTTCAGCACACAAAAGAGAAAAGGAAGAACACAGGGTTATGCCAGCCATTACCCATACCAAAGAGGCGGTGGGATGTAGTGAGCATGGATTTCATATTGGGATTGTCAAGGACACAAAGAGCGTATGATTCAATCTTTGTGGTAGTCGATAGATTTTGAAATATGGCACATTTCATACCATGCCAGAAAACCAACGACGAAACTCATATTGTGAACCTGTTTTTCAAAGAGGTCATCAGACTTCACGGTTTGCCAAGGAGCATTATTTCTGATCGAGATAACAAGTTCGTAGGACATTTCTGGAGGACTTTATGGAAGAATATGGGGACAAGTTTTTCATTTAGCTCAGCGTATCATCCTTAGACGAATGGGTGGACAGAAGTTGTGAACAAGAGCTTGGGAGATTTACTGAGGAGCCTAGTGAGTGAACACCACAGTCAGTGGGATCACATTCCGCCACAGGCAAAATTTGCTTATAATGATTCAATCAATAGAAGAAGAGGGCAGAGTACATTCTAGATTGTATATGGAATGCAACCAAGGGGAGTTTCTAAATTGAAATATTCAGAACAAGATGCATTCAGGAGTGCTAGTGCAGAGGACTTTGCAGAAGCAATGAAGGAGCTTCGCAGCTTAATTAAGGAGCGATTGCAAAGTTCAAATGAAGAATACAAGTGCAGAGAAAATCAACACAGACGAGAACTTCAATTTGAAGCTGGTGATCTAAGTCTTACACATCTAAGGAAGGAAAGGTTCCCAAGGGGAACATATAAAAAACTAAAGATAAAAAACATTGGTCCATGCAGAGTCATAAGGAAATTTGGGGCAAATGCATATGAGATTGAATTACCTGATGGGGTCAGAATCTTAACAATATTCAATGTTGCGGATTTGTACCCTTACTGAGATGAAGATGAATAGACAGAGGTTCAATGGACGAAACAAATGCCTGTAGATGAAAATCCACAAATGGAAAGAATAATTGACATGAGAGTCAGCAGGAAGACCAGAAGAAAAGAGTATTTTGAATACTTGGCCAAGTGGAAGGGAAACCCAGTTGAAGATGCCAGTTGGGAAGATGAAGAAGAAATTCATAAGCATGGATAGACCGTGCAAGAGCTCATGAACAGGAGTTCATAAAAATTTTCAAGCGAGAGAGTATGATGCAGGAGCATCGTCAGCAGCCAAATGAGTGTGAAGGCGGAAGACAGTTGGAAGACCACCAACGCACATTTTTGAAATGTTTTTGAAGCATTAATGTAATGCTTAAAGGGAAGCGTACTTTCATATTGCAAACATATCATGAGAGATTCTCTCTCATCTGTAGAATGTAGAGGCATTTATGCATAGTTAATGAAAGTAGGTAGATTTGAATTATTCATTAGACAGTTTAGAAGAGCAAGAGGGAAAATGGATATAGACACCCTCGTCTTTGTATTATGACATTAATTAGAACATGAGCATAGAGTTGTAGTAGAGAGTTGTAGAGAAGAACCCATGTACAGGAGATTTGAATTAATATATGAAGCTTTGAGTTAGATTTCATGGTGTTATGATGTTTTCTATTTATACATGATTAATGATATGCTTACAGTTGTTTTATTCTCTTTGTTATGCATTTGTTATGATTCTATGTTGTGTATGTATGATATCATGTTGAATGTTTGAAGTCTGAGAGAGAAAGAGAATGAGTTTCAATTGTTTCTCTTCCTGGGTGAGAGTTCTTGCAAGGAGTGCAGTGAAACGTCTTCAAGGAGTGCGTTAACAAAGGTTCAGGGTTTATCTCTAAAAGATCAGGAGGGATATTGTTGTTCTCATTCTAGCAGAAGGGAAAGTGAAGCACAGAAGCCATGCAAGGTGTGTGTAGGCTGGTTGAAAGCTAGGACTTATCAACCAAGGGGAGAGTTGAAAGATTGTTGTTGCAGAAGGTGCACAGAGTTGAAGAATCAAATATTTTGAAGTATTTGAAAGAGTGTAAGAAGGAGTGCATGCAGGAGTTCTCTGGAGATTTGAGTTTGTGAGTTAAATCTCAAGGAGGGATAATACCTTTGAAGTATTCAAATGGAGACAGGATAGAATTTATCTCACAAATGTAAAGCTCAGGAGAGAAGACATTGATTCGTCTCGTAGAATCCATTGAGGAAGAAATTTAATGGTCAAGATTCTCCATGGAGAACTCATGAAGTTGAGAGGACCATAAGAGCTAGAGAAGATGCAATGTGGATAGAGGTTGGATGAATTCATCCTTTTGGGTTCAAGAATCAACAAGGACCGTTGCTTGTGGTCAGGTTGAGAACTGGATCATTTCTTGAACTTGGGGTTCATGAGTTTGGAGGTGGAAGACCAAACCTTTGGACTTGAGAAGTTCTAAGTTGCGAGAAGTAGAGGAAGAGATCCAGGACATTGGATTTGAACAAGCAGGAACAACCATGGGATCAGAAACCTCTTCGCTACATCGCGTATCGGGGTTTCGGAGGTTGAGAGGAGTTAGTTTCAACTGCAGGAGTTACGAAGTGGCGAGATCCAAGAGCTCGTGTGAATGCGTTGCACATCTGTCAGGTAGGAACCACAAGGGTGACAAGTGGTCTGTACTCATGCATCAAGGGGTCAATCCATAGTTTCCCTATCGTGTCTTAGGATTTCGCAAAGGTGGAGCACAAAGGCTCTACACTCCAACTCACGAGATTCCGAGTTGCAAGAAGTGCAAAAGGGAGGTCAAACTATCACTGACTATCGCATCTCAGGATTTTGTAGGAGAAGAGCATGAGAGCTCAACGCTTCAATTCTCGAGATTGTGAGTTGCGAGAAGTGTTCAAAGGGAGGTCATTTGTTGCCTCTCGGGGTTTCGCAAGGGGAGAGCACCAAGGTTCGACACTCCAACTCACGAGGTCATAAGTTGCGAGAGGTGCTAGTGCTTAGCCTTAGCCGATAGTCACGCGTGGAGGGTGCTGATAAGGAAAGGATCCATACTCATATCATCATCTCGTGTATTGGGAGTTTGGAAAAGAGGATTCAAGGGTATTCAACCCATGAATTCATGAATTGCGAGTTGCGAAAGACGCTTGTGCCAAGGCCAGTTGTGGTTGTGTGGAGGTGAAGCTCACACCTTGTGCTTGTTCACATAAGGGGGTTTTAGAAGGACCTATGGATCGATTCGTTGAATTTCTGGTAAGGATATGAAAGAGCCACTTCGGCTCAAGGAGATTTGAACGATCCTGTGAGCGAATCTCGGCCTGCGGGTTGGGGGTCTGTGCCAAGTGGTATCAGAGCATAGAACAAGATTATTTTCTTTCTATAGCAGAAAGAAGGGAGACAATTTTACAGCTATTCCAGCGAGAACGAGAGACAAACGATTACCTAATCCAGCAGAGGAAAGAGAAATGTTGAGAAGAAGAGACATGCAAATACCTGATCCGGCAGGAGAAAGAGACATGCGTGAATTACATGCTAGAATGGATGCTATGGAGACAAAACAGAGGCGCATAGTTGATGCTAGGGATATCAGTGAGGATGAAAGTGAAAATGAAGATGGAAATGAAGAAGTTGCAGTCAAGGATGCTGCAGAAGAATGCCTATTCAGGGTTGTTGCAAGGATAGTTGCTAGAGAAAATATGGACATTCCCATGTATGAAGGAAACTTAGATGTTGAAGAGATTTTGGACTAGATTAGAGCTCTGGATAAATATTTTGACTATGAGGATGTCGAGGAAGACAAGAAGGTCAAACATGCTGTTACCAAACTTAAAGGGCATGCAACACTATGGTGGGATGAGCTGCAGGTTGACCGACGTTGGAAGGGCAAGCAAAAAATCAAGAGCTGGGATAGAATGGCTGGAAAGATGAAAACCAAATTCATACTCAAGGATTATCAAATCACTCTATTTCAGAGGATGCAGAATTTGAGACAGAAGCTAATGACAGTGAAAGAATACACTGAAGAATTCTACAAGATAAACATCAGAGAAGGTCATCGGGAAAGTGATGATGAAAAGGTTCCCAAATACATGAATGGTCTGCGGTATGACATTCAATATGAGATAATCATGATGATCATTCAAACTATAGAAGATTCTTATCAGATGGCTTTAAAAGCTGAAGAACAGTTGAGTCGGAAGCAAGGTCAAAGAGGACGAGGGAGAAGTCAAGCTAGAGGCAAAAAAATTGCCCAAGACAGGACTCAAAAATCTAAAGAAGAAGGGAGGAAACCTCAACCTCAACATGAGAGAGGGGGAAGCTCACAGAGAGGGAAGTATGCTAATAGAAACACTTTTCCTCAAGCCAGAGAAAGAGGAAGAGGAAGAGGCAGTGAAGTGAAATGCTTTGTCTGTGGGAAAATCGGACATAAATCTTATGAGTGTCCAGATAAGAAGAAAGATGGTGGTGAAACTCACATTGCCGAAGCTCAAAGATGGAATGTTGAAGCAGAAGATGCTGAGGGTAGAATATCTTTGATGATGTGGAAAGTTCTCTTAATGCCAGAGAAAAAGGAAGAGAACCCAGCCCAAAGAAACAGTTTGTTTAGGACTGCTTGCAAAACAAAATACCGGGTATGCAAAGTCATAGTGGATAGCGGTAGCACAGACAATATCCTATCTACAGAGATGGCAGAAAAGATAGAGCTAGAGACTATTGTACATCCAAGCCCATACAGATTTTTGTGGCTACAAAAAGTACATCAGGTAAATGTCACTAAACAATGTTTAGTTGAATTTAAAATAGGGGGAATATAAAGATGAAATATTATGTGATTTCATTCCCATGGATGTTTGTCATCTATTGCTGGGTAGACCGTGGCAATATGATATAAATGTGATTCATTATGGGAGAAAGAACACATACACCCTGGAGAAGAATGGGAGGATGCACATGTTGTTGCCGATTAAGAATAAAGAAGTGAAACAAGAGGTGAGAAAGATTGTACTTCTCATGAGTGGGAAGGAACTTCTTAAGGAGGTTAAGAAGAAGGAATACACACAATTTTTTGTGGTCAAGAAGCCTAGAATTGTTTTGACCAGTACAAGAGTGGATGATTTACCAGAGGAAATCCAGGAGTTGCTGGAAGAGTTCACTGATATAGTAGTGGATGAACTACCTTGTTTGTTTCCACTGATCAGAAGTATAAGCCATCACATTGATCTTATACCTGGATCCAGTCTACCAAAAAAAGCTACGTACATATTGACGTTGTACGAGAATGAATAAGTCAAGAGACAGGTCCAGGATTTAATGGACAAAGGATTGGTTCGGGAAAGTTTGAGTCCATACGTTGTTCCAACAGTGTTTAGCCCAAAAAAAGATGGAGGCTGGAGAATGTGTACAGACTCAAGGGAAATAAATAAGATTACCATCAGATATAGATTTCCATCACCAAGGATGGATGACTTGATGGATTGCTTGAGTGGAGAAATATTTTTTTCAAAGATTGATTTGAAAAGAGGGTATCATCAGATTCAAATGAGAAAAAAACATTCAAGACAAATGAGGGGATGTATGAATGGCTTGTCATGGCATTTGGCTTAAGAAATGCACCCAGTACTTTCATGATATTGATGAATGAAGTCTTGAAGGATTTCATAGGAAACTTCGTCATTGTATATCTTGATGATATATTGATTTTCCGCAAAACAAAAACAAAGAATTTAAAACATTTAGATGCAGTAATGAGGAGATTACATCAAGAGAAATTGCTGATAAATATGAAGAAATCATCATTTATGAGGACATAACTCATTTATTTGGGTTTTGTTATCTCTGCAAATGAGCTGAAGATGGATCCAAAAAAGGTAAATGCAATTAAGAATTGGCCATCATCGAAAGGTGTGTTTGAAGTTTGAAGCTTCCATGGTTTAGTTAGTTTCTACAGGAAATTCATCAGAAATTTTAGTGGGATTAGCGCACCGATGATGGATACGGTGAAGAAAAGACACAAATCATTTCATTGGACAGAGGAAGCAAAGAAGAGCTTCAATCTGCTGAAGAAGAAGACCACCCAACAACTGATTTTGGTTTTGCTAGATTTTAACAAAACATTTCAGGTCAAGTGTGACGCGAGTGGGTTTGGAATTGGAGAAGTCTTGAGCCAAGATGATAGGTCAGTTGCATATTTCAGCGATAAATTGAATGAAGTGAAGATTAAATACTCAAAATATGACAAAGAATTCTATGCTATCATACAAGCGCTGAAGAAATGGAGACATTATTTGGTTCCTAAAGAGTTTGTTTTGTACAGTGATAATCATGTTTTACAATCCGTGACTCAATAGGAGAAGTTGAACTGAAAACATGTTAAATGGGTTGAATACATGCAAAATTTTACTTTTGTAATTAAAGATATTTCTAGAATTGCTATCAAAGTTGTTGATGCTTTGAGCAGGAAATGTTTTCTTATGCAAGAATTCAGAGTCAAAACTTTGGGTTTTGATAACCTCAAATAAATGTACAAGGATGACCCAGATTTTAAAGAAGCGTATGAGGTGTCTGAGAATCCAATTCTTAGGGACAGAAGCCAATGGACCGAATATATGATCTAGGATGGATTATTATTTAGGGGCAGTCAACTATGTATTCCAGAATGCTCCATGAGGGAGAATTTGTTGAAGGAAAAACACAGTGGAGGACTAGGCAGACACTTTGGTCATGACAAAACGTTCTCAAAATTGAATGGCTCATATTTTTGGCCAGGGATGAGGACAAATGTTAATAAATTTGTGGACAGATGCAGGATTTGTCAGCACACAAAAGGGAAAGGGCAGAATACAAGGTTATACCAGCCATTACCCATACCAGAGAGGCCGTGGGATGCAGTGAGCATGGATTTCATATTGGGACTGCCAAGGACACAAAGAGGGTATGATTCAATATTTGTGGTAGTTGAAATTTTTTTAAAGATGGCACATTTCATACCATGCCAAGAAACCAGCTACGCCACTCATATTGCAAACCTGTTTTTCAAAGAAGTCGTCAGACTTCACGGTTTTCCTAGGAGCATTATTTATGATCGAGATACCAAGTTCATAGGACATTTCTAGAGGACTTTATGGAAGAAGCTAGGGACAATTATTTCATTTAGCTCAGTGTATCATCCTCAAAAATATGGGCAGATAGAAGTCGTGAACAGGAGCTTGGGAGATTTACTGCGGAGCCTAGTGACTGAACACCATAGTCAGTGGGATCACATTCTACCATAGGCAGAATTTTCTTATAATGATTCGATCAATAGAAGCACAGAGTAGAGTCCATTCCATATTGTATATGGAATGCATTCAAGGGGAGTTTCTGAATTGAAAGATTCGGAACAAGTTGAATTCGGGAGTGCCACTGTAGAGGACTTTGTAGAAGCAATGAAGGAGCTTCACAGCCGAATTAAGGAGCGATTGCAGAGTTCAAATGAAGAATACAAGCGTAGAGCAGATAAACACAGATGAGAACTTCAATTTGAAGTTGGTGACCTGATTCTTGCACATCTGAGAAAGGAAAGGTTCCCAAGGGGAACATATAACAAACCAAATATGAAAAAGATTGGTCCATGCAGAGTCATAAGGAAATTTGGGGAAAACGCATATGAGATTGAATTACCCGATGGGGTCGGAATCTCACCAATATTCAATGTTGCAGATTTGTACCCTTACAGAGATGAAGATGAATAGACATAGTTTCAATGGACAAAACAAATGCATATAGCTGAAAAGCCACAGATGGAAAGAATAATTAACACGAGAGTCAGCAGGAAGACCAGAAGAAAAGAGTATTTTGAATACTTGGTCAAGTGGAAGGGACACCCAGTTGAATATGCTAGTTGGGAAGATGAAGAAGAAATTCATAAGCATTGACAGACCATGCAAGAGCTCATGAACAGGAGTTCATGAAAATTTTCAAGCAAGAGAGTATGATGCAGGAGCATCGTCAGCAACCAAACGAGCGTGAAGGCAGAAGACAACCGGAATACCACCAGTGCACATTTTTGAAATGTTTTTGAAGAATTAATGTAATGGTTAAAGGGAAGCATACTTGCATATTGTAAATAGATCATGAGCTATCTTCTCTCATTTGTAGAATGTAGAGGAATTTATGCATAGTTAATGAAAGTAGGTAGATTTGAATTATAGATTAGACAGTTTAGAAGAGCATGAGGGAAAATGGATATAGACACCCTCATATTTGTATTATGACATTCATTATAACATGAGCATAGAGCTGTAGCAGAGAGTTGTAGAGAAGAACCCATGCACAGGGGCTTTGAATTAATATATGAAGCTTTGAGTCAGATTTCATGGTGTTATGATGTTTTCTATTTATACATGGTGAATGATATGCTTACAATTGTTTTATTCTCTCTGTTATGCATTTGTTATGATGTTATGCTCTGTATGTATGATTTCATGTTGAATGTTTGAAGTCTAAGAGAGAAAGAGAATGAGTTTCAATTGTTTCTCTTCCCGAGTGAGAGTTCTTGCAAGGAGTGTGTTGATAAAGGTTCAGGGCTTATCTCTGAAATCTCAGGAGGGATACTATTGTTCTCATTCCAGCAGAAAGGAAAGTGAAGCATGAAAGTCGTGCAAGGTGTGCGCAGGCTGGTTGAAATCTAGGACTTATCAACCAAGGGGAGAGTTGAAAGATTGTTTTTGCAAAAGGTGCATGGAGTCGAAGAATCAAATATTTTGAAGTATTTGAAAGAGTGTCGCAAGGAGTGCGTGGAGGATTTCTTTGGATATTTGAGTTTGTGAGTTAAATATCAAGAAGGGATAGTACCTTTGAAGTATTCAAAGAGAGACAGGATAGAAGTTATCTCATAGAAGTAAAGCTTAGGAGAGAAGACGTTGATTTGTCTCGTAGAAGCCATTGAGGAAGAAATTGAATGGTCAAGATTCTCCGTGGAGAACTCACGAAGTCGCGAGGATCGTAGGATCTAGAGAAACTGGAAGGTGGATAGAGGTTGGACGAACTCATCCTTTTGGGTTCAAGAATCAACGAGGACCATTGATTGTGGTCAGGTTGAGTGTTGGATCATTTCTCAGATTCAGGGTTCATGAGTTTGGAGGTGGAAGACCAAACCCTTGGAGTCATGAAAATATGAGTTGCAAGAAGCCGAGGAAGAGATCCAGGTCGTTGGATCTAAACAAGCAGGAACAACCATGGGATCAAAAACCTCTTCGCTACATCGCGTATCAGGGTTTTGGAGGTTGAGAGGAGTCAGTTTCAACTGTAGGAGTTGCGAAGTGGTGAGAGCCGAGAGCTCGTGTGAATGTGTGGCACATCTATCAGGTAGGAACCGCAAGGGTGACAGGTGGCGTGTACTCGCGCATCAAGGGATCAATCCATAGTTTCCCTATCACATCTCAGGATTTCAAAATGGAGGAGCACAAAGGCTCTACACTCCAACTCGCGAGATTGTGAATTGCGAGAAGTGAGAAAGGGAAGTCAAACTATCACTGACTATCGCATCTCGGGATTTCATAGGAGAAGAGCATGAGAGCTCAATGCTTCAATTCACGAGATTGTGAGTTGTGAGAAGTGTTCAAAGGGAGGTCAACCATCACCTCTCGTGGTTTTGCAAGGGGAGAGTGCCAAGGTTTGACACTCCAACTCATGAGGTCATGAGTTGCGAGAGGTGCTAGTGCTCAGCCTTAGTCGACGGTCACACATGGAGGGTGCTGACAAGGAAAGGAGCCATACTTGTATCATCATATCGGGTATCAGGAGTTTGTAAAAGATGAGTCAAGGGTCTTCAACCCATGAATTCATGAATTGAGAGTTGCGAAAGACGCTTGTTCCAAGAACATTTGTGGTCGTGTGGAGGTGAAGCTCGCACCTTGTGCCTATTCACATAAGGGGGTTTCAGAAGGACCTGTGGATCGATTCGTTGAAGGTTCTGGTAGGGATCCGAAAGAGCCACTTCGGCTCAATGAGATTTGAATGATCCTGTGAGTGGATCTCAGCCTGCGGGTTGGGGTTCTGCGCCATTATGCCATCCTTGCCTAAGTTGATGGTGGTTATGACTTGATTTTGAAGAAATTTTAGGTAGCCTCTTGTCTTCCATGTTGTTTAACTTCTTCTTATACATTAGGTATCTAGTCATAGCCATGCTCTCAATGAGGGAGAGGATTTTTTCTAAGAGGAGGATGGGATAGGGCGTATTTCCTTTAATTTTGAGATTATAGGTTACAAAATTCTTTTGTATTTGATCTATCTTTCTCCAAGATTCACGAGAGATACTATAGCCCCAGAATTCACATCCATAAAGAATAACAAGTGTAACAAGAGTCTCAAAGAGGAGTTTCTTATTATCCCAACTCCAAAGATAAGCTGATTTAGAATTGTTTTCAAACCCATAGTAAGCTTTCCATCCCCCAATAATCCTTTTCTCAATGATATAATTCCAATTTAGCTTGTGGTGAATATCAATTCCAAGATATTTGTATGAATTCACTTCCTCCAAGTTGTTTTTGTCATATTGAAAGGTATCATAAGAGATCTTATTGGATTTAATAGTCATGACCTTAGTCTTATCAGTATTAACATTCATACCCATATTGAAGAAAAAATCATTGAGGATTCTTAGTTGGTTTTCAAGATCATGGGGACTCCTTGCCATAAGAACGATATCATCATCATAAAGAAGAAGATTGATGACTATACAAGTGAGAGTAGGGCCAACACAACCTGTTTTTTCCAAGCATTCTTCTAACTTGTCAATGTATATGCCAAAAAGGGTCGGGGACAAGGGAAAACCTTCTTTGACTCCAATATTGCAGTTAATCTATTTTGACCAACCCTCAGTGCTTTTAATCTTAGCAATAATGTTCTCATACATCCTTATTGCAGTAGCCCTCAAATTGAGAGGCACTTTTATCTCTTCCAACCTATTCCAAAGTTTTTTCCTAGGAACCATGTTGTTATCACTGAAATTTTGTCCGCACAGGGCGACAAGAACTCTGTATCATCAGCACAGAAAAACAGGCATTCATGGCACAAGGATTAATTCCACAGCACAGCAAAAGGGCCAAAACTATACAAAAATGGCTAAAAAATTAAAAAGCGCGGTATACCCACTAAAAACGAGCGCGTGCGCGCAACGTCTTCGTATATTGGGTGCATATGCGCGGCTGTGGGGTGCAAAACCCGCGTGCCTGCCAAACGGCACATGTATGAAGCTGGTCGGCCTCCCAACCACTAATGGATCGGCTCCCAAGTCGATTTGACATCAAATCCAAGCTCAATCTGCGTGGGGAGGCTGGTCAAAGACCTAATTGTGCCCTAAAGAGTCTCTTTTCACATTCAAAAGAGGTTGCATAATAACCCAATGCTTGGCTATAAAAAGCCATGAATGACCACCATTTTCTCAAGGAATTCTTCATACTGTTATGCTGTTGAGATTGCTAGAGACCTCTTGTTTGGTAATACACATTGTAAGCTGCATTTCATAAGCTATTCACCCCTCTCTTGTGTGAATAAGCTTGGAGTTCTTTCATCCAAATTTCATCTTTTCTTGTAAGGAGAGCAAATCAGTTGAGGGCCTCAAAGAGCCTTCCATTG
>ML785485.1:245727-268537 GCA_009831015.1 Picea engelmannii
ATATTGGTCCATTGTTATTTGTTTTTATTTTTATTTCCATGCTCATGTTTTTATTTAGTTTTTGTTTAATTCTTGTTAATAGTTTAGTTCTTTTCCTTCTAACCCTTTACATTACAGCTGTCATGACTAGCAGAGCCCAACTAGGCATGTAAGCACTCACTTTTTGCTCACACATCGACGAAAAGAGTGCAAACACATGTCAAAAGCTTTTCTAAAGTCAAGGAATCATAAATATTTCCCAAAAACTTCCATGCAACTATCCATGGTGGTAAGGTTCATTAATATTAAATTGCAATTGTAGTGATGGAAATTGTCTTCCTTTGGTTGAAGCTAGAAAACACCTTCTTGCACACTTATTTTCTCATTGTATTTGGTTTTTGAGAATCCACATTTAAATACCTTCCCACCTGTGTTTTTAATGTGTTCATGAATCTTAATAATAAAAATAAACATGTGTGTGGCCTCTCACAAGTTCTGTTTTATTTAATTTTAGAAAACATTAGTAGTTTCTATTTAAAAAAGCAAATCCAAAATAATTGAGTAATATTTATTATTTCATTATCTTAATAATGTTAATTATTTCAAATTTTGTCATCCACAACTTTTATGGGCAACAATAAAAATTTCCTTGAAGGGTAGGAGTACCAGTCAAATTTATACCCTTAACACCCATGGGGGACGAGTTTTCTCAAAAAAAAATATGTGTGGATGTCCTCCTTAAAAAGGGGGCTCTAGACATGCCCCAAAAGGAACTCTTAGGGTCCCTTAAAAATTTAAAATTTAAAAACAAAGATATAAAAAAAACAATTTATGTTTATGCTTAGTACTAATTT
Organism: Picea engelmannii; assembly: GCA_009831015.1. NCBI lineage: Eukaryota > Viridiplantae > Streptophyta > Pinopsida > Pinales > Pinaceae > Picea > Picea engelmannii. The sequence continues at coordinate 246,561 of ML785485.1, forward strand.
TAGTATCTACTATTTTTCTTAGTACTAATTAGATTCTAGAATGAGGAATGGTGAATTTAAATTAATGTATCAATATTTTACTATTTTTGTTCCATTTATGATTTATTAATCAACTTATTTCATTCATGAATTTTAATTTGAATCATGTTTATATCATTTACAAATTTGAATTTACTAATTTAGAACTATTTAGTATTTTACCATTTACTATTTAGCATTTACATTGCACAATGATGAATTTTCATAGGACAAATTGTTATTGTCCAGATTTTATCATCATTATTTTTTATTTTTATATTATATATATGACATCCTCCTTTACCCATTTCTCAAAAATCCCTAAAATTTGGAAGTGCTTCCACAAGTACCCTATGTGTCTCCCCGCATTTAACCATAAAATCCCATCAATCTACCTGATACAATCAATACAACCATAAAATCCCATCAATCTACCTATACAATCAATACAACACTAAGGATTGCTTATTGATTATCGATATTTTGGTCCATATTATCTACACCAACCATAACCTATGAATCAATTATTATCACTAGAAGATACCACTACGACACCACAAAACCATGCCTCAAAACCAAAAATGTGCAAATGTGTTCAAACACTTTTCATGCTTGTCCCTACTAATTCAATGCATGCCTCTTAAACATGGTTGTGGCATATAATTGAGCTCTTTATGATTTGATTAAAATGCATCGATGTTCCTCGTGATGATTTTGATTAAAAATTCATACATGCTCCTCATGATGATTTTGATTTAACATCCTTATTAGAAGGTAAATAAAAAATTATTAACTCATCAATAATCTCCTTGAGTTTCGAGTGATGGTTGGAATTGTTCCCACATTCCACCCATGGAATAAGTTGGTGTAAAATATAATGAGTTGTGGAAGCAATTGTGAATACCTCATACCATTGTTTTTAGCCTAAGGCCATGGTTTGGGCTCCAAGAACCTAAAACCCTTGCACTTGCACTTGACCTCAATTCATTCTTTGTACATTGAGAACCATCCATGGTGTGTATAACCTTGAAATAAGGAACATATCCCACTAATATGTCAAATATTATTTATGCTAACACTTTTGTGGTTATATGGGACCATTCACATGACCCATGAATTCGAGAGGTAAATGTTATGTACTAATTTTAATGTTAAACCATAACCTAAGTCTTGAGAGACCTCCATGGTGCTTGAAACCCAAAAGAGGTTTACATCTCACTTGTATGCTAAATACTCACTATGTAAGGTCTATGTGGTTGTTGTAGCACAATACATAACCCATTATTCCTAAAGGTAATTGGTATGGCCTTAGAATCTACAATTTGACCCCAAACCATGATTTAGTCCCAAAGAGATTGTGTTTGTTGGCCTATATCCTTGTAGTATAGCTTGAGAGCCAAGAACCATGGTCTTTTTTGAAACATCCTTCTTAACCCTGAATTTATCAAGAAAATATGGATCTATGCAGGTAATAATAGTAGATATACTAAAGTAACTAGTAATAGTAAATACTAAATACTAAATTAATATAAGTAATAGTAATAGTAAATGCTAAAGTGATAAAACATTTACTAAATTAATAGTAATATGATATATATAATACAATGTGTAATTTTTGTTTTTATTAATTGAGCCAACTTTATTAATTGAGATTTTAATTCAACCAACATCACATATAACATCAAGTGACAACTTATCCCCCATACTAGGTTGTAGAAAGTCTCTCTAGGCAAATATATGGGTTATAATCACATGGTTGAACACCTCAAGAACCAAAAACCATTCTATTATTCAAAACACATGGTTGAACACCTTAAGAACCAATAACCATTCAATTATTCAAAAATATATGGGTTATAATCACATGGTTGAACAACTCAAGAATTAACTTGCAAAAGATACACAATATCAATACTCCAAATATACAGTGGACAAAAACCTTAATCTAAAATACACATTGTCAAAACAAAAATTGTATTACTAATATCAGTAGCTAATATAGCATCCATGCAGAATAATTGTATTACTAATCTTAGTAGCCAATATATCATCCATGCACATAAGATGGTCCTCATGTTGTTTAAATATAGAGAAAGAATCAATCAAATGGAAGTAAAAGGATAAAGTATCGTAACTATGGAGAATATCTAACCATTGTATTACTCATGTACAAGATAAAATTTTGATCTTCAAACCACTTGTACATGCTAAGAAACAAACATGGATAAAATATATAAAACTATCTAATATAACATCCATGCACATAATATGGTCCTCATGTTGTTTAAATATAGATCTAGAATCAATCAAATGGAAGGACAAGGATAAAGTATCATAACTATGGAGAATACCTAACCATTGTTTTACTCATGTACAAGATAAAATTGTTTCCTTGAGTTGTAATCCAAGAATAAGTTTCAACTCATTGGTTACAAACTCTCAAGAACACCATTTTGAAAGGGTACTCACTTTTTGTAACTTTTGGAACTACTTTTAATATTTTAATGAGAAGAAGTCCGCAATCTAGTGTATGTAATGTGCACCCTGTGAACTCAATCTAGTGTTTGTAATGTGCACCCTTTGAACTGCTTGTAGTTTAATGTATTGTCATTATCACTACTATAAGGTTATACTATTCATTTGATACATTGTTCATTTATGAATTTTATAGCTTTACATCCCATTTCTTATCTAACATTGTTGTTTTGAGTTGATGAATGGATGGTTGTGAATAATATTGTTGTTTCAAATTAATCTGTACAATTTTTTTAATTGTTCATGTATTATTAATATATTTTTTTCTTTAATAGCTTATTATTTTGGAGTGTAAGTAGGAATTAGTATTTTAACCATATGATCATTTAGTTGATAGGTTAGAACAGTTTTACATTTTATGCATAGATTTAGTTTATATGTACTTTGCATTTTGCATACCAATCATCAATACCCATTAATTTCCAATAATGGCAATTAGGCCAAAATCTGAATGGGTATCCTATACCAATTGGTGCAAGTTCTAATTGGCACTTTACATTAGAGACTACCTTGTGTGTTGAATGAAATTTTTTCAACGTCAAACACCAGGGAGCACCCCTTTCTCTTGAAGATAATGTTTCCCACACCAAAAATATATTATGCAATATATGACACAAACCCTTGATTTGTGGAAATTCATATTATAATGTATTGGTTATAATAGAATTCAAATACTATAAGTTATAGTAAAAAATACTCCAAAAAGGTAAAAGAAGTATCTAAAAGTGTTGACCAAGACAAATAATCTAAACGAAGTCAAGCATTATATTTCTTGGAATTATGTGTTTTCAAATTTCAAGTTGGAATTTGGTCAACCAAAAGTGGAATTAATCGGAGGGATTTATTGAAAATTCCTTGCTTAAAAAAGAGTTCTTGAGAATAAAACTAAAATTATGTGGTTTGTTGATACATGTACTAAAGATAGTATCATTTGAGTTTAGCTTAGGTGATTGGGAGGAATGATTGTTATCCTCCCCACTCAGGTTCAATTCTTTTAAGTGACATGTTGATCTCATAAAAAGTATATTGTTGTAATGGATTTGAGTCATATTACTATTAATATTAATTCTCTTACTATATTTATCAAAGAAAATCTTATTTACATTAATTACAACCAACAAGAAGTTTGCAACCTCTTGAAAAGACTAATCCATGTGAAATCTTGTTTTGCAGGCTCTACGGAGAAGTTGATGCCAAAGAATTCAAGGAAACATGGGTACCCTTAATTCACACAATCGCATCCACTAAACATATATTAATTCACACAATCACATCCGCTAAACATATATTCAATTGGGTTAATATCCTTTTTTTCGCCTTGGGGTATGCTATATCAGGTGCAAAGTGCATAGTGCCAATAAAACATCCAAATTTTCACATGTCTTTGTACTTGTTGGATGTTGTATGTATGGTCCATGCCTTCCTAGATATGAATTAGTGATGGAAATTGAGTGATCCTCCCATACATGTTTATTTCTTAGAGTCATGGGAGCACAAACATCATGTCCATTATCACAAAATATGTGATAATTTCTTAATTCCTCTGTTCCAACTATTATTTTTTCCCCAACACCATGTACAACAGATAGGGAAATGATGGCAGTTAGAAAGATTAGGGATTGGTTTATTTTGGAGAATGGGACTTATATCAAAATATATGGCTTAACCAAACCACCCGACTTATTTCCAAGGTTTGTACCTAATAAGTTGGCCCTACAATAAGTATCATATGGGACCTTGGTGAATGGGGTTGTGGCTAGAGATAAAAAACTACCATGGCCACCAATGAATTTCTACCTAGGATCGTATAGTTTTAAGGACACCAAAGAGACACAAGTTGAGGAGATATTTCATAAGCATGACCCCCTGAAAAATTTTAGGAAGCATTGTCATACCTGCAAGTATAGGTGGATCTATGAATCTAAAACATGAATAGAGGAACACATCCATAAAGGGGTCAAAAATTATGATGAATTCCTTTATAGGATGAGAAGCAACTCCCAACATAGAGAAAAATTATAGAAGGAATAATAACCAAAGAAACAAAAGAAAAGAAAATGCTAGAAAAGGAATCTAAAGCACTCAGAATTCAACAAGAAGTAGTAACAACAGAAGCAGAGAAGAAGAGGAAAGGGAAGGAAGAATGAAAGAAAAGAAGACTTCATAAAGAGGAAGAAGAAATTTTCAAATGTGAGGAATATGAAAAGAGAAAAAAGGAAGAAGAGGAAAGGGAGAACAAGAGGAAAGAAAAAATGAGGAGGAGGCCCAAAAAACTTTAATCCAATAAATACTAGTAATGGTGAGACTTCTTCTAGCACACCCTTGACTAAAGGTCATTTCCCTTAATCGTGAGACTTCTTCTAGCACACCCTTGACTAAAGGTCATTTCCCTTTGTGGGAACTAGTACTAAGATAATTTACACCCTTCAAGGTTAATATATTGGCAGATCTTGAATCTTTCATATTTGATAAGGCCTAGAGAAAATTTGTGAAACAAACAAATAAGGAGACTTCACGCTAATGGTGCTCATGTACTCATAGTCACCACAAAGATGTCCATAATAAAAACATCCATGGAGATCCCCTAGCCATAGCTTCGACAAGATTTTTTTTCACCCATGCCTCCAAACAAAACCTTATGGAAATGGTTAATGAAATTGAAGACTACAAATCCAAATTAAATAACCTAGAAAAGGAAGTGAGTTATTATAAAGGAGATAGGGTTGATATTCTTAAATATAGAGAAGTATACACTAAAGAAAAATAATATATAAATGCCACTATAAAATGGTTGTACAACAACCTAAAAATATTTATAGGATTTGTCCACATAGCTACTAGAAATGGAAGCAAAATCCAATACTAAAAATGCAAATCTGGAAGTGGTTTACATAAGAATGGACAATTTGAAGAAATGGAGAGAAGAAAATCAAACACACCAAAAGAGCTTCCCTGGATGGCCGAGAAAGAAAATAAGTTGAAATATGAATCCTTTTGAAGTGACAGAAAAGAGAGAAGGAACTTGAAAATGACATTTTGAATTCAATAATCCTCTACAAGTGTTTCCACATTGTGGTAGAGAGGATAAGAGATAGATGCAGATTACCCAAGATTTTGGGGTAGCCAAGGATAACTGAAGAAATAGTTGCAAACTTTGAAATGAACTTGCACTTAAGTATAATATCCATGGGAATGGGACAAAGGGTTTCCCAAGGTGTGCTAAAGGAATGCATTGCTACCTGATCTAAAGATAACATTTTGCTCAATTCCTTTCAAGTAACATTAAAAAATGACATGGAAACTTTGTCCCAAGATGCAGCTATGTACGAGGCTACATTAGAAGATCTCTATTTAGGAGAACACTTAGAATTGTTGGTTTTCATGAATTATATAATGCATACTTCAAAGACAAAGATAAGGATGTGCATGGAATTTCTTTTTTTAGTTGCAATGTATAATGTACAAAGTAGGAAAAGACAAATTAGGCAAGTCTGAGAGTTGTAACTACCAAAGTTGCAACTCATTGGTTACATAGTCTCAAGAGAACCATTTGAAAGGGTACTCGCTTTTTGTAACTTTTGGAACTACTTTTGATATTTATTTTAATGAGAAGAAGTCCTCAAGGCCATTTTGGAGGATAAGAAATCTAGTGTATTTGATGTGCATCATGTGAACTACTTCTAGTTTAATGTATTGTCATTATCACCACTATAAGGTTATACTATCCATTTGATAGATTGTTCTTTTATGAATTTTATAGCTTTACATCCCATTACTTTTATAACATTGTTGTTTTGAGTTGATGAATGGATGGTCATGAATAATATTGTTGATGAATGGATGGTCCTGAAGGGATCATTGTGAGTTGTTGATCAAATACCAAGATATTTCGACATTTCGAGGTTTTTGCAACCGGGGGCTTGAAGAGTGAAGGGATGGGACACCTGACTTGTGAAATCTCGATCCCCAGTATTTCGACATTTCAGGTTTTCAGGAGTTGAAGAGTCAAGGAACTTGTATCAGGATCCGCGAAGTCGCGAAATCTGAAATTCCTTTTCGGTAAAAGTCCCGACGAGCCCTTTTGGCATTTCGGCATTTCAGCCACTAGGGGTTCCAAGGGGCAGAGATATCCCTTGCAATCGGATTTCCTAAAATCATGAAACTCGAAGTCGCGATTCACAAAAACCCGAAGGATAAGGCACTGGGACATTTAAGATTTTCGGCGACCGGAGACTCCAAGGAACAAGGATACTCCTTGTGCCCTAATTTCATGAAAAGTGAAATCTCAAAGGAACAAGCATCGAAACATTTTTGCTTTTCAGTGACCGGAGACTCCAAGGAACAAGGATACTCCTTGTGTCTTGATTTCACAAAACGCGAAATCCCGAAGGAATAAGTGCCAGGACATTTTGGCATTTCGGCTACCAGAGGTTCGGAGGACAAAGGAACGGGACACTTGCCTCATGAAGTGCTGGTCTTCGACAAGCATCATTTTTGGTTTGGCGCAAGGTCACGACCCTTGGTCATGTGTTGTGGGAGCTCACGCTTGGCGCCTGGAAAAGCCAATTGAGCATTGGTGAAGGGACCTGTCTATTCATTCGAAGGGTTCTAGTTCAGGACTAGAAGTGCCATTTTGGCTTTGGAGCCAAAAGATCCTGACCGAGAGGTCACGCATCCCTCAGGAGGGATAGGGGGTCTGCATCAGGTGGTATCATAGCCTCATTTTTTCATCTGTAGACTTTAGGCAAAGGAGGAAAAGAAGGAGACAGAGAACTCAGAGTTGTACTCTATGTGTGACAGATAGTCAACATAATGCTGTCAAGAAGACGAGAGGCACCTTTAGCCAACCGTGCTATAGAGAGGGATATGCGAGAGCGTCGCGCCCGATTGGAAACAATGAAAGCAACATAGAGAAGAGCATCTGATGTTGGGGATGTCATTGATGCAGAAAGTGAAGAGGTTGGGGTTGAAGAAGCTGTAGGAGAGGATGCTATAGAAGAAATTTTGTTGAGAGCAGTTTCCAAATTGGGAGGCAGAGCTAAGATAGAGCTCCCCATGTATGAGGGAAATCTAGATGCTGAAGAAATGTTGGAATGGATAAGGTCCATGGAAAAACACTTTGACTATGAAGATGTTGATGAGGAGAAGAAGGTGAAGCAGGCAGTCACCAGGCTAAAAGGGCATGCAACAATGTAGTGGGATGAACTGTAGGCTGAGAGGAGAAGTAAAATAAAATAGAGGATAAAGAGTTGGGACAGGATGGTATCCAAATTGAAGGCTAAGTTCATACCCAAAGAATACTAGATCAATCTATTTAGGAAGCTACAAAACCTGAGACAGAAAGGGATGGAATTCAAGGAGTACACTGAGGATTTCTATCAGCTAAACATTAGAACTGGACAAAGGGAGAGAGACAAAGAAAGAGTCTCCAGATATATAAATGGCTTGAGATATGAAATCCAGGACGAACTTAGCATGATGTCAGTGAGGACTGTGGAAGATGCTTATCAGTTTGCGTTGAAGGCAGAGGAAGAGGTAAAGGCTCGATCCCAAGAAAAATCAAGGGATTTAACCGTAAAAAAGCACATCAGTCTAAGGACGAGGCTGAGAAACCACAAAATCACTCAGAATGAGTAGGAAGTTCACGAGGAAGATAGAATGGTGGAAGAAACTCTTCTAGAGGAAGAGGCAGAGGAGGATTAAGATGCTATAACTGTGGAAAGATAGGGCACATGTTTTGGGAATGTCCCGAGAAGAAGAAGGAAGGAGGAGAAGCTCACATTTCAAAAGCACAACAAAGAGATGTTGAGGCAGAAGGAGCAGAGGATGGAGCATCCCTGATGTTGAGAAAAGTTCTCTTAAAATCAGAGGCAGAAATTGAAAAGCCAATGCAAAGAAACAATCTCTTCAGGACAAATTGCAAGACTAAGGACAAAGTATGCAAGGTGATCATTGACAGTGGGAGTACTAACAACCTAGTATCCATAGAGATGGTGGAGAAATTGGAGCTGAAGACAACTGCACATCCAAGTCCATACAAAGTCTCATGGCTGCAAAAAGGACACCAGGTAATGATCACTAAACAATGCCTGGTTGAAATTAAAATAGGAGGATATAAATATGAAATCCTATGTGATGTAATTCCCATGGACGTATGCCACATTTTGTTGGGAAGACCATGGAATTTTGACAGAAATGTCATTCATGATGGAAGGAAGAATACATAGAAATTGGAGAAGAATGGTAGGATGCATATGTTATTGCCAATGGACGAGAAGAGAGTGAAGGAGGAAGCCAACACAAGCATACTTCTCATGAGAGGGAAGGAACTCCTGAACGAAGTCAAGGAATTATAGGAGATGCAGGTCACTATGGTGAGGAAGCCCATAGTCATCCTTACAAGTACATTAGTGAATGATCTACCTGAAGAAGTTCAAGAGCTGTTGGATAATTTTGCAGATATAGTGGTGGATGAGCTACCAAACTCATTGCCACCCATTAGGAGTATTAGTCATCATATCGAATTGATACTAAGAGAAAGCCTGCCAAACAAGGTAGCGTACATATTAACACCTCGAGAAAATGAGGAGGTGAAGAACCAAGTCCAAGAGTTGTTGGATAAGGGTTTAGTCAGAGAAAGTTTGAGCCCATGCGCAATACCAACTATGTTAAGCACAAAGAAAGATGGAGGATAGAGAATGTGCATAGACTCGAGAGCCATCAACAAGATCACCATTAGGTACAAATTTTCTTTACCGAGAATGGATGACTTAATGGATTTCTTAAGTGGAGAAAATTTATTTTCTAAGATAGATCTGAAAAGTGAATATCACCAAATCAAGATGAGAGAAGGTGATGAATGGAAAACAACCTTTAAGACAAATGAAAGTATTTATGAGTGGATGTTTATGCCATTTGGCCTAACGAATTCCCCGGGTACTTTTATGAGGTTGATGAATGAAATTCTGAAAGATTTCATTGGAAAGTTTGTGGTTGTATATTTGGATGATATATTGATCTTTAGCAAGACTAAAGAGGAGCATTTGAGACACCTAACGCTAGTAATGAGGAGGCTACAGCAGGAGAAGTTGTTGACCAATTTGAATAAATCCTCTTTTATGAAGATAGAACTCATTTATTTGGGTTTCGTGATCTCTTCGAATGAACTGAAGATGGATCCAGAAAAGGTGAAAGCGATCAAGAATGGTCGTCACCAAGGAGCATGTTCAAGGTAAGGAGATTTCATGGTTTAGCAAGTTTTTATAGAAAGTTCATTAGAGACTTCAGTGGGATTCGGGCACCAATGATGGATACAGTGAAGAAGCGGCACAAGTCTTTTAAATTGACAGAGGAAGCTGAAACGAGCTTCAATATACTGAAGGAGAAGATAATAGAAACACCAATTCTGGTCTTGTTGAATTTTGAAAATACATTTTAGGTAAGATGTGACGCAAGTGAAGTTGCAATAGGAGCAGTTTTGAGTCAGGACAATCGACCTGTTGAATGTGACTAAGAGGAAATACTACACATATGACAAGGAGTTTTATGGCATAATTCAAGATATGAATAAATGGAGGCATTATCTTGTCCCACAAGAGTTTGTCTTGTACAGTGATAAACAAGCTTTACAATTCATAACCTGACAAGAAAAATTGAACCAGAGGCATGCAAAATGGGTTGAATATATGCAAAATTTTACTTTTTTCATAAAACATATTGTTGGAAATGCTAACGAAGTTGTTGATGCATTAAGTAGGAGATGTTTAATTCTACAGGAATTCCAGGTGAAGACCTTGGGGTTTGAACACCTTAAGGATATGTATCGTGATGATACAGATTTCAAGGAGGTCTACAAAGCATGTACAATCCCTGTACTGAGAGATAGAAGTGAGTGGGCAGAGTATATGGTTCAAGAAGGATTGTTGTTTAGAGGAAATCAATTATGCATACCAAGATGCTCAATGAGGGACAATCTTCTGAAGGAGAAGCATAGTGGAGGATTGGTTGGACATTTCGGCCATGATAAACGTTTGCACAGTTGAGCAGTTCATACTATTGGTCAGGTATGAGAATAGAGGTGATAAAGTTTGTGAATAGATGTAGGATCTTCCAACATGCGAAGGGGAAAATATAGAACACTGGATTGTATCAAACATTGCCAATACCAGAGAGGCCTTGGGATGAAATAAGCATGGATTTTGTGTTGGGATTGCCAAGAACACGAAGGGGTTTCGATTCCATATTTGTAGTGGTGGATAGGTTTTCAAAAATGGCACATTTCATCCCATGCCAGAAGACCAGTGATGCAAGACATGTTGTAAATCTGTTTTTCAGAGAAGTTGTGAGACTTCACAGTCTACCCAGGAGCATTGTCTCAGACAGAGACACAAAATTTGTTGGTCACTTTTGGAGGACGTTGTGGAAGAAGATGGGGATGAATTTTTCCTTCAGCTCATCTTATCACCCTTAGACAGATGGGCAAACTGAGGTGGTAAATAGAAGTTTGGGGAATTTATTAAGGAGTCTAGTCACTGAACATCATAACCAGTGGGATCAGATTCTGCTACAAGCAGAATTTGAATACAATGACTCACCAAAGAGGATCACTGGAAGAAGCACATTCCAAATACTCTATGGAATGCAACCAAGGGGAGTGTCTGAGTTGGGAGACTTGGAACAGGGTGAGATCAGGAGCGCTGGAGCAGAGAATTTTGCTGCGGAGATGGAGCGACTCCATAGCCAGATCAAAGGAAAGTTGGAGAGTTCTAATCATAAATACAATCACATAGCTGATCATCATCGCAAGAACTTCAATTTGAAGTGGAAGATCATGTTTTAGCACACCTCAGGAAGGAAAGGTTCCCTAGGGGAACATATAACAAATTGAAGATGAAGAAGTTAGGACCCTGTAAGATCTTGAGGAAGTTTGATGAAAACACCTATTAGATCGAGTTTCCAGATGGTGTGGGCATTTCAACCATATTAAATGTCTCAGACCTATACCCTTACAGGAAAGATGACACAGAAGGGTCAGAAGATCAAGGAAAGATTCAGTGGGAGAAATAGATGCCTGTGACAAAAAAGACGCAGATGGAGAAAATTGTTGATCAGAGGATTGGAAAGAAGACCAGGAGGAAGACTTATTTTGAATATCTAGTCAAATGGAAAGGACAACCAATAGAAGATGCCAGTTGGGAAAATGAAGCTGCTATCTAGAAGCAGGGAAAGTCAGTAGAGGAGCTCATGGATAAGAGTCCATGGAGTTTTTTCAAGGGGAGTATGATGCAAGAGAATTGTTGGCGAGCACACAGGGGCAAGACCACTCAACATGTGACAATTCTTCCAGAACTTCAACGTGGGCAGTTACAACCGATTTCGGAATCCGCCTCCACTCAGCATCAGAATTCACCTTTTGGAGGGACTCTTGGATCGGTGTCGAATTTTACCCTTTGAGGCACGTTTTGAAAATTGTAAATAGAGAAAGAGTTTCCACTTTGGCTCTGGAATGTGACTAAAATAAGATAGCGTAGGATTAATTTTAGAGTAGGCAAGTAGCCAGGGGAAAACCCTAGAAACATTCTTTAGATATGTAGAAGTTTGTACACCCAGTTAGAGAGAGTTGGAATACAGAAAAAAATTAGCTGTAAGAGAGAACTGTGAGTTAGCAGGAGATCTAAATGTTTTGAGTTACTATAATTTTGAAGGTAATCTATAGCCATTGGGCACTTTTGAATATAACGAAATGGAAAATTGATCCAAATGTGTGGTGTTTGGACTGTGTGCATTTTCCTGTTATTTTCTGTTTTCATGAACAAGTGGATGGAACTGTGAATTTACCCAGTTTCAATAGTTTCTCTTCATTGGAAGCTCTGCAAGGTGTGCATCGAGCCAGAGAGGAACACCATGGATATGAGTTACCGAAATCCCTCAGAAGCAAGGAGTGTGTGGGAGATCGAAGTCTGAACCAGACAAAGATCAAGAGGAATAACACTTCGGAAGTGTTATTGAGATCCAAGAACTTATTCCCTGAAAGAGGTGAAGACTCAGTATTCGAAAAGTTAAAAAAATTTCTAAGTCTGAAGTGAGTAAAAGCTCAGGAGGAAGAATGCCTTCGAGCATTAGATCGTGGTGGAAAATCCCGCGGACCATCCGATTTGAGGAAGGAGCATAGACTTTAACACTGCATAGATCCAGGAGGGGAGATCTCAGAGACCTGGATGGATGGTGGAGTGTCCTCAAGGAGAAATGTCGAAATATTGCAGGCCATTGGATCAGGTGGAGCTGCGAGGAGGTTAGCGACGAGGGCTTCTTGATGCCCAAATCTCGGGAGGAGTAGTGACCGTTGATCACAAGCAGATTTGGACCGTTGGTCCATTTAAGGATTTTAGGTACCGCGAGTTGGAAAGACAAAGACTCTTGTCTTTCAGAATCCCGAACCACGAAATCGTGAAGTTGCGATTTGACCAGAACCATCGATCCCAGGGATCATTGTGAGTCGTTGATCGAACGCCAAGATATTTTGACATTTCAGCATTTCAGCAACCGAGGGCTCGAAGAGTGAAGGGGCGGGATGCCTAACTTGTGAAGTCTCGATCCTCGGTATTTCGACATTTCAAGTTTTCGGGAGTTGAAGAGTCAAGGAACTTGCATCAGGATCTGTGAAGTCGCAAAATCTGAAATTCCTTTTCAGTAAAAGTCCCGACCAACCCTTTCGGCATTTCGGCCATCGAGGGTTCCAAGGGGCAGAGATATCCCTTGCAATCGGATTTCCTGAAATTGTGGAACCTGAAGTCACGATTCACAAAAACCTGGAGGATAAGGCACTAGGACACTTCGACTTTTTGGTGACTGGAGACTCCAAGGAATAAGGATACTCCTTATGCCCTTATTTTGCGAAACACGAAATCCCAAAGGAACAAGCACCGAAATGTTTCAGCTTTTCGGTGACTGGAGACTCCAAAGAACAAGGATACTCCTTGTGTCCTCATTTTGCGAAACACAAAATCCCGAAGGAACAAGCAGTGGGACATTTCGACATTTCGGCTACCGGAGGTTCGGAGGAAAAAGGAACGGGACGCTTGTCTCATGAAGTCCCAGTCTCTGAAAAGCGTCCTTTTCGGTTTTGCACAAGGTCATGGCCCTTGGTTGTGTGTTGTGGGAGCTCACGCTTAGCACTTGGAAAAGCCAACTGAGCATTAGTGAAGGGACCTATGTGTTCATTTGAAGGGGTCTAGTTCGGGACTAGAATAGCCATTTCGGCTCTGAAACCAGAAAATCCTAACCGAGATGTCGCGCAGCCCTCAGGAGGGATAGGGGGTCTACATCACTATTAATTCTCTTACTATATTTATCAAAGAAAATATTATTTACATTAATGACATATTTTATTTATTATATTTATATGTATTCATCATATCCAAGATGATGCTTTACTTTAATTACATGTTCATGATGAATAACTTCTTTATTTTAATGATTCATATGTCACTTTGTAGTTATATTAGTTATGAATTTGTATGCAACCCATGTTGGGAGTAAAGAGAATAAGCTAGAATTCTTTGAAAAATGATTTAGTGTTCTTCAATTTGATCTATGTATGCATACTCAACACAAAATGTTAACAAGCTTTTCTCATTGTCATTTGAGAGAAAAAGATTGGAAAGGGAGCAACTTAAAGTCATTATAACACAAGAAAATTGTGACAATGTACTTAGAAAGGGTCATGTTGGTTTTGGGAATCCACATGCATATCTCAAACCTTTAAATAAGGTTTGGAATATTTTTAAGGGTGCTTATGATACTAGAAACAATGTTCGTAGATTATTCAAAAGATTTTTTGTTTTTTTAATGATGAAAGGAACTATGTAATTATAAAAGGTTATAATTGTGAATATATGGATAACACATACTTTTGAGATATATTGGGGTTATTCTTGCTATACCTAAATGGTGCTCATGATGTGAGATTTATTGTGAAAATTTTGAAGCCATATTAAATAATGTATTTAATACATTTTTCTAATATTTTGAGAGTGTTGGTTGTGTTTGATAATTCAACATAACTTTTAATACTTCTATAGTATTTTCATCTAAACAAAAAGTAATTAATGAAAAAATTATAAATATTTATTTACAACTCCAATTATAGAAATCAAATATATATGAATGTTATGTATTTGTTAGATTTTTTTATTACAAAGACTTATAATTATGAAGATATGAATGATGAATACCTATAGATGATGTAACCCCTTTTAAAGCTTTGAATGATATAGATTAAGTGTGAAATTGGGTTTTTCCTAAAAGGGTTGGATATAATGGTGGAAAGCAAGGAGTTTTTCACCATTGGGAAAGGTTCAATTCCCATGAGGGCCTAACCTAAAGCTATGGGGGCACCTTGAGGTAGTGGTCGAACATGTAGTTGCACCTATAGATACTATATTAAATGATATTGTGGCATGTTCACACATAAGTGGATCAAATAACACCCCCATGCCCTTCAATTTAAAGTCCCAGAGGTGTAGGACAGTCGATGATGGAGTGTGTTGTTAAGGCACTCCGTGATGTTAAGTCACCATTTTGAAGCCTGTAGGGACAAAAACTCCAACCATGTTAAGATTTGGTGTGGCTCAGGTCGGGTTTGATCCTTGGATGATTTTGAAGGATTAGATGCCCCTCAGTCGTGGTTTCTTAGCCACACACTAGTCAACGAGGTCATGAACAAAGTAGCCAAAAAAAGGTGTGAAATTTGGGTTTTCTAAAGTGAGAAATCCAATTTTGAATGTGCCAATATCATATTCCAAAATTGTAAAACCAATTCCTAAAATATAAAATTCCAATATTGTGAAATTTTCTAACAAGTGTGCCAAAATAAAATTGCAAAATTGCATTCAATATTTACATTTTCATAATTTGACTTTTCATTTTTTGAATTTGATTTTGCACTTTCTAAATCCAATTATGAAATTTTGGAATTTGATATTGGCATATTTGAAACCAGATTTTGCACTTTATAAAACCCAAATTTTGCAATTTGGAAACATTGATTTTGGCCTATTTCTAAAGGGGCTTAGATTGAAATTAGTCCAAAATTAATGAATCGGTGTTAATATCTACCTTTGAACCTGACACGAGGACATGAGTTACAATTTCCTTTTCTTTATCTAGAAATCTAGAATGCATGAAAGTTCTTACTAGTGAAGAAGAAGAAAACAAAGGAGTTGAATTTTGAGGAACATAAGTGACCAAGGATTAACCATCTAGAGAAGAGGAAGCCAATGAAAATGTTGAAAGGTTATATGCAAAAGAATATGAGGGAGAATAAGAATAACTCAATAAAATAGGAAAAAAATAGGTATCTATAGAAGATCCAAATAAAGGGGCCAAAGAAATTTGGTTAAATATTGAGGTTGTTGATACTACCAATTGTTTTTGGATCTATCTCTTCTTCCATCGACTCCTCTTTTGGTTATGTTCGTCTTAACCCTACCATTTATTTTCTTATATAGCATTACCTCCCATTAGTGTAGGAGAATCACCACATGCTCAAGAAGAAAGATGTTTCTACTCATCTCACTTGGTGGATTAATGGAACACACCTCTTGTTGTTGGTCACCCCCTTATTTTGTTTTATCTATTTCTTATCATTTGATACACCATATTTTTCATTGGTGATATTCACATGATATTAAAAGTATTAACCATTGAGACTTTTGTTGCTTCAACAACTAACAAAGCCACGAAGTGAGAAGATAAATCAATGGGAGTAGTGGAAGAGGCATTGTTCATAGAAATCCCTATTCCTATCCCCTTATGTCATTTAACTATGTTTGACACTTTCCAAGGGACTTACCGATGGTTTCTAATACCCCCAACTCTATAATATGCCACAATTTTCATTGTTACATACCCTTTCCTAAAGGTGGCCTTCTTTTCAAACTCATCCATCCAACCAACCAAGTATCTAATGATAACTTAGTGTATGCATTCAATGAGAAATCCTTTGGGGTATCATGAGAAATATACACATCCACTTCTTCGGCATCAATGTCCTTATCATCCTCATCTCCCACCATGAATAATACTTATACCAAGGGAAACCCTAGGCATCTTCAAGCTATTGTATTTTCTTAGTAAGTAGCATGGGAAATTCTTGAGTTGGACTAAGACTAAGCCCTCCATGGTTTCTATATAATGTTTGATACTTAGGGATTTCAACGGATTCATCAATAAGTAACATATCTTTTATTTTTTTCCTTTCTCTTCACTACTACATTTAGGGTCAAAATTCCACATTTGAACCAACATTTGATAAAAACAACCTTATTATATATTGTGTATATTTTTTATATTCGTTTTAATAATATTATTTAAATAACTAGATAGATGCTCAAATTATTTAAAAGTGAATAGATTGATCTTAACCATCAAGTGTTGAGACGGATCAAATCTCTCAAGGAGAAAACATTTTTTAGAGTTCAAAACTTGAGGAAACTTTAAAGGTTTCTAGAGTGCAAACCTTGAGAAAAGGTTAAAGGCTTGCACCTCCAGAGATTTGATCTCTCTATACACTTGATCAAATCTCTCTATACACTTGAAGGGAATTTTTCCCACACCAAAAATATATTATGCAATATATGACACAAACCCTTGATTTTTGGTAATTCATATAATAATGTATTGGTTATAACAGAATTGGAATATTATAGGTTTTAGTCAAAAACACTCCAAAAAGGTAAAATAATTATCTAAAAGTAAGTAAATAAAGTCAAAATTGTATCAATTGCAACCACATGCATTATGTTTCTTGGAATTATGTATTTTCAAATTCCAAGTTGGAATTTGGTCAACCAAAAGTGAAACTAATGGGAGGGATTTATTGAAAATTTGGTTAAAAAATAGTTCTTGAGAATAAAACTATAATTAGGTGGTTTGTTGATACATGTACTAAAGATAGTGTCAATTGGGTTTAGCTTAGGTGATTGGGAGGAATAATTGTTATCCTTCACACTCAGGTTCAATTCTTGTAAGTGACATGTTGAGCTCATAACAAACATATTGTTGTAATGAATTTGAGTCCTGTTACTATAACTATTAATTATCTTACTATATTTATCAAAGAAAATATTATTTACATTAATTATATAGTTTAGATTTATTTTTATATGTATTCATCATCTCCAAGATGATGCTTTACTTCAATTACATGTTCATGATGAATAACTTATTTATTTTAATAATTTATATGTCACGTTGTAGTTATATTAGTTATGACTTTGTATGCAACCCATGTTGTGAGTAGAGGGAATAAGCTAGAATTCTTTGAAAAATGATTTAGTGTTTTTCAATTTTATCTATGTATGGATACTCAACACAAAATGTTAACAAGCTTTTCTCATTGTCATTTGAGAGAAAAATATTGTAAAGGGTCCAACTTAAAGTCATTATAACACAAGAAAATTGTGACAATGTACTTAGAAAGGGTCATGTTGCTTTTGGGAATCCACATGTATATCTCAAACTTTTAAAACACGTCTGGGAGATCTTTTAAACTTTTAAAGATTTTTTTTTTTTTTTTTAATGATGAAAGAAACTATGTAATTATAAAAAGTTATAATTGTGAAGATATGGATAACACATACTTTTAAAATATATTTCCTGTATGCTTGCTATACCTAAATGGTGCTAATGATGTGAGATTTATTGTGAAAATTTTGAAACCATATTAAATAATGTATTTAATACATTTTTCTAATATTTTGAGAGTGTTGGTTGTGTTTGATAATTCAACACTACTTTTAATCCTTTTATAGTATTTCCATCTAAACAAAAAGTAATTAATGAAAAAATTGTAAATATTTATTTACAACTCCAATTATAGAAATCAAATATATATGAATGTTATGTATTTGTTAGCTTTTATTATTACAAAGACTTATAATTACGAAGATATGAATGATGAATACTTGTAGATGATGTAACCCCTTTTAAAAGATTTCAATGATATAGATTAAGTGTGAAATTGTGTTTTTCCTAAAGGGGTTGGATCCAATGGTGGAAAGCGAGGAGTACCATTGGGCAAGGTTCAATTTGCATGCGAGCCTAACCTGAATCCATGGGGGCACCTTGAGGTAGTGTTCGAACCTATGGTTGCACCTAGAGATTCTATATTAAATGATATCCTAACATGGGCAAACATAAGTGCATCAAATCCCACCCCCATGTCCTTCGATTTAAAGTCCAGGAGGTGTAGGCTACTCGATGATGGAGTGTGTTGTTAAGACACTCCGTGATGTTAAGTCATCCAACTATGTTAAGGTTTGGTGTGCCTCAGGTCACGTGTGATCCCTGGATGATTTTGATGGATTAGATGAGTCGTGGTTTCTGTCCCAAGATCATGAACAAAATAACAAAAAAAAGTGTGAATTTTGGGTTTTCTAAAGTGAGAAATCCAATTTTGAATGTGCCAATATCATATTCCAAAATTGTAAAACCAATTCCTAAAATATAAAATTCCAATATTGTGAAATTTGCTAACAAGTGTGCCAAAATCAAATTTCAAAATTGCAAAATTGGATTCAATATTTACATTTTCATAATTTGACTTTTCATTTTTTGAATTTGATTTTTCACTTTCTAAATCCAATTATGAAATTTTGGAATTTGATATTGACATATTTGAAACAAGATTTTGGACTTTATAAAACCCAAATTTTGCAATTTGGAAACATTGATTTTGGCCTATTTCTAAAGGGGCTTAGATTGAAATTAGTCCAAATTTAATGAATTGGTGTTAAGATTATGATAGGGAGCTCATAGTGGACTATGTAGCATGGAAGGTAGGAATATCTACCTTTGAACCCAACATGAGGACATGAGTTACAATTTCCTTTACTTTATCTAGAAATCTAGAATGCATGAAAGTTCCTACTAGTGAAGAAGAAGAAACCAAAGGATTTGAATTTTGAGGAACATAAGTGACAAAGGATTAACCATCTAGAGAAGAGGAAGTCAATTAAAATGTTGAAAGGGTATATGAAACAGAAGATGAGGGAGAATAAGAAGAACTCAATAAAATAGGAAAAAAATAACTATGTATAGAAGATCCAAATAAAGGGGCCAAAGAAATTTGGTTAAATATTGAGGTTGTTCTTAGTGAGAATTTATTTTGGATCTATTTCTTCTTCCAAGGGCTCCTCTTTTGGTTATGTTCTTCTTACCCCTACCATTTTTATTTTCTTCTATACCATTACCTCCCATTAGTGTAGGAGATTCACGAGTAGTTGCTACTCATCTAGCTTGGTGGATTAATGAGACACACCTCTTCTTGTTGGTCACCCCTTATTTTGTTTTATCTATTTCTTATCATTTGATACACCATATTTTTCATTGGTGATATTCACATGATATTAAGAGTATTAACCATTGAGAATTTTATTGCTTCAACAACTAACAAATCCATGAAGTGAGAAGATAAAGCAATGAGAGTAGTGGAAGAGGCATTTTTCATACAAATCCCTAGTCCTAGCCGCTTAGTTCATTTAACTATGTTTGACACTTTCCAGGGGACTTACCCATGGTTTCTAATACCCCCAACTCTATAATATGCCACAATTTTCATCATTACATACCCTTTCCTAAATGTGGCCTTCTTTTCAAACTCATCCATCCAACCAACCAAGTATCTAATGATAACTTAGTGTATGAAGTCAATGAGAAATCCTTTGGGGTATCATGAGAAATATACACATCCACTTCTTCCATACAATGAAGCACAACATCAATGTCCTTATCATCCTCATCTCCCACCATGATTCATCAAACCCTAGGCATCTTGAAGCTATTGTATTTTCTTAGTAAGTAGCATGGAAAATTCTTGAGTAGGGCTAAGACTAATCCCTCCATGGTTTCTATATAATTTCTGATACTTAAATAACTAGACAGATGCTTAAATTATTTAAAAGTGAATAGATCGATCTTAACCATCAAGTGTTGAGAGGGATCAAATCTCTAGATGCAAACATTTTTTAGGGTTCAAAACTTGAAGAAACTTTAAAGATTTTTAGAGTGCAAACCTTGAAAAAAGGTTAAAGGCTTGTACCTCATTTGATCTCTCTATACACTTGATCAAATCTCTCTAAATACAAGGTAAATTAACTAAATCCTCACATGCTAAGACACTAGAGTAAAACAAACAAATTTAAAAATAAATTCAATTTACAAATTACATTATCCAATCCTATGATTCAAAATCTTAAAAAAACCCATTGATTAGCATTCTCATAAAATACAAAAGATGCACATTTTCCGTGGACCATCTTCATGGTCACTTGTTAGAGACCATGTATCAAGCGCATCTTCCCTAAAGAGAGATTCCAAGTTAACCAAAGTTTGGGTACGTTTTAAACATAATTATATAATAAAAGGCTAAAACTCTTGAACAACAATAAAATGTTATTGGCTTTTAACACTAAATGTTAGTGTCCTCGAGTTCCAATTTCCTGATTTCCTGCTGATCAGTCACACCCGAGGCAAACATGTTGGAAATCGTACTATGCAATTGTGGATTGTATAGTACGATCGAAGTTTCTCTTTGTTTGAGAAAATCTTCATGTTTTCCAATGGAAAGGCATTCTGCAGAGAGGATCTTATCAATGTCATATATGTTAATATCAAAATTTGTCACAACGTCCCTGCCCCTGTATTTAATGTTTCCGATATCGTAAGCCCGAGCTGCCTCCTCTTCCGAACCTGTGAAAGCCAAAAAACCATACAGGTCATTTGTGAAAGCCAAAAACCATTTCTATATGATCAGGATATAGAGATATAAAAAAACTTACTGTATTTTCCCAAATAGATATCTCTGTTGTAGACGCCGCCTTTTCCTATTTGTGCTTGCCATTTTCCGCCGGCCCTTTTCAAGTACAGAATAATACACGTCGGTATCAGTTTAAAAATGCTCTCAATGAACTAACAATATTCTATTATGTTCTATATTCTGGTACAAGTTTTCATTATGTACCAGTTCTCAATGAACTACCAATATTCTATTATGTTCTATAATTAACGATGTTGAGACAAACCTAGTAACTCCACGGTACTTGGATCTGCCTTTGGAGAACGAGGTACTTGTCCTGTAATATATAACAGAAATTACCTCCTCATTGAAATTAACAAAGGAAACTGAAATCATAAGTTTAAGGAATTACCTTCTCAGCATTCCAATTACTTCTTCCTTAGTCTTGCCTTCCATCTCTTGAATCTCTTTCTCATAATCGGTAAGCTGCAAAGAAAATCGATATCATTCACATAAGGTTTCTGGTATTCTTCAAAACTTCTATCTGTTCAGAAATTACTACGAAAAAATTGAGGACGATCAAAACTAATAAGCTGTACCAGAAAATTTGTTTGGGCTGTTGGACCCC
>ML785485.1:268587-294031 GCA_009831015.1 Picea engelmannii
AAGGGGACCACTTTGGAGTTCATCCATTTGTACACCTTATCAATCATGATAAGACAATAATGAGAGCATGGGTCCTCCAACCATTCTTCTAGGATAACTCAATCCATAAAGCGTCTTCCCGTGAGGGCTTTCACCATAAGGGGTCCACTTTGGAGTTCATCCATTTGTTTACCTTTGCATCGATTGGTTTCCACTTGGAAATATAACATTCTCATCAAGGGAATCATATAAATCAATTACTTGACATCAACCAATGACATCAATCAAACCAAACCATTTACATCAATGACATATGATCCAACAATCTCCCAAGTAATCAAACCATTGGCATCAATGAAAAACCATTGGCATCAATGACAACATGATCCAACAGGGGCTTAGATTGAAATTAGTCCAAAATTAATGAATTGTTGTTAGTATCTACCTTTGAACCCAACATGAGGACATGAGTTACAATTTCCTTTTCTTTATCTAGAAATCTAGAATGCATGAAAGTTCTTACTAGTGAACAAGAAGAAAACAAAGGAGTTGAATTTTGAGGAACATAAGTGACCAAGGATTAACCATCTAGAGAAGAGGAAGCCAATGAAAATGTTGAAAGGGTATATGCAAAAGAATATGGGGGAGAATAAGAATAACTCAATAAAATAGGAAAAAAATAGGTATCTATAGAAGATCCAAATAAAGGGGCCAAAGAAATCTGGTTAAATATTGAGATTGTTGATACTGCCAATTGTTTTTGGATCTATCTCTTCTTCCATGGGCTCCTCTTTTGGTTATGTTCGTCTTAACCCTACCATTTATTTTCTTCTATAGAATTACCTCCCATTAGTGTAGGAGAATCACCACATGCTCAAGAATAAAGTTGTTTCTACTCATCTCAGTTGGTGGATTAATGGAACACACCTCTTGGTTGTTGGTCACCCCCTTATTTTGTTTTATCTATTTCTTATTATTTGACACACCATATTTTTCATTGGTGATATTCACATGATATTAAAAGTATTAACCATTGATACTTTTGTTGCTTCAACAACTAACAAAGCCATGCAGTGAGAAGATAAATCAATGGGAGTAGTGGAAGATGCATTTTTCATAGAAATCCCTATTCCTATCCCCTTAGGTCATTTAACTATGTTTGACACTTTCCAAGGGACTTACCGATGGTTTCTAATACCCCCAACTCTATAATATGCCACAATTTGCATTGTTACATACCCTTTCCTAAAAGTGGCCTTCTTTTCAAACTCATCCATCCAACCAACCAAGTATCTAATGATAACTTAGTGTATGCATTCAATGAGAAATCCTTTGGGGTATCATGAGAAATATACACATCCACTTCTTCGGCATCAATGACCTTATCATCCTCATCTCCCACCATGATTCATACTTATACCAAGGGAAACCCTAGGCATCTTCAAGCTATTGTATTTTCTTAGTAAGTAGCATGGGAAATTCTTGAGTAGGACTAAGACTAAGCCCTCCATGGTTTCTATATAATGTTTGATACTTAAGGATTCCAACGGATTCATCAATAAGTAGCATATCTTTTATTTTTTTCCTTTCTCTTCACTACTACATTTAGGGTCAAAATTCCACATTTGAACCAACATTTGATAAAAAAAATCTTATTATATATTGTGTATATTTTTTATATTCATTTTAATAATATTATTTAAATAACTAGACAAATGCTTAAATTATTTAAAAGTGAATAGATTGATCTTAACCATCAATTGTTGAGAGGGATCAAATCTCTCAAGGAGCAAACATTTTTTAGAGTTCAAAACTTAAGGAAACTTTAAAGGTTTCTAGAGTGCAAACCTTGAGAAAAGGTTAAAGGCTTGCACCTCCAGAGATTTGATCTGTCTATACACTTGATCAAATCTCTCTATGCACTTGAAGGGAATTTTTCCCACACCAAAAATATATTATGCAATATATGACACAAACCCTTGATTTTTGGAAATTCATATAATAATGTATTGGTTATAATAGAATTGGAATACTATAGGTTTTAGTCAAAAACAGTCCAAAAAGGTAAAAGAATTATCTAAAAGTATGTAGATAAAGTCAAAATTGTATCAATTGCAACCACATGCATTATGTTTCTTGGAATTATGTATTTTCAAATTCCAAGTTGGAATTTGGTCAACCAAAAGTGAAACTAATGGGAGGGATTTATTGAAAATTTGGTTAAAAAATAGTTCTTGAGAATAAAACTATAACTAGGTGGTTTGTTGATACATGTACTAAAGATAGTGTCAATTGGGTTTAGCTTATGTGATTGGGAGAAATATTTGTTATCCTTCACACTCAGGTTCAATTCTTGTAAGTGACATGTTGAGCTCATAACAAGTATATTGTTTTTTTTTTTGACAAGAATGGTTATGTTGCATTAATCGACTTTCTGGCAAGCCAGAATCAGAAAGTTACATATCTGAAGAAGGTTGGTGACCTCTAACAGTGCTGCCAATCCTTCTTGTGAATGTCTTGGGAAACCAATCCCATCTTCTTATTGGGCTAATTCGAGAAGATGACAAAATTTGCATACATGAGTAAATTCTCACAAATTGTGAGCATAGTAGAAGACAGAAGCAAAGCATTAAACTGAGGGGGATGAATATTTCCCCTTAATGTAGGGATCCAGCTTTTTCTGGGAACCTAACGAAATGTTGGAGGCCGCCTCCTTTTCTCTGCGCGCTTTATTGGTCTTTCGCCCTCATGTAAGGGGTGGAGACTAAACTAAGTTGTCGTCAGGTTCAGAAGTTTCCACAGAGCCGCTAGTGGGGACTGAAATAACTAGACCTACAGGGGCAGGGGGTTCCGGAACTAAAGCCCTAGTTTCTTTTGTTGCCATTGTTTTTGGGGGGGTGGAATCTGGAGGGCTTTCATCTGCTGGGGGATCTGCCATAACTGTTGTTACTTCTGGCTCTCGGGCTTCATCATCCTTCAGCACATCAAAGCTGTTTTTATTTTCTAGAGATGCCTCTGCCGTATGGGTGGCCTTTGGGGCTTGGGCTAGCGGATCCTTTCACCTTGGCTACCTTCGTCGGTTAGTTACTGGCTGAAAATCATCTTCTTTGACTGGTCCCGGCTCCTCAGAGGATTTGGGGCAGCTTTTTGCAAAGTGACCGTAAGCATGGCACCGGAGGCACTTAAAGGGAATTTGCTCGTAGTCTAGCTCTTGGATATAGAACCATTCCCCCAGGGAGAGCTTAATGGCATCCGGAAGTCCTTTCTCGAGATTAACCTCAACACAAATACAAGCGTAGGTATATTGATCCCCCTTCGGCTCCGCACTGTCCAGGAAACGCCCAAGCTTATTTCCAATGTCCTCCAGAGAGCTTAACCCCCAAAGATGCAAGGGGAGGTGAGGAAGCCTAACCCATACAGGGGCTGCTGTGATCTCGGCTCCGGGGTTGAAGTCAAGAGTCCAGGGGGCTAAGAACAACCCTCTTGACCCCATGAAATAGGGTCCAGATCTGAAAACTAGATCACGGTCCACTTTCCTCGCGAAGCTGAAAACAAAAAAAACCCTGCCTACTGCGCACAGAGAAACTTCTCCCTATATCAGCATCTTCCAACGCTCATCCATCCATGCCTCCACGGTTTTGGGGCTTGGCCACAGCCCCGTAAACTTTCCGATGAGGGCATTTTCTGCTAGAAGGAGGGAAAGCTTGCAAGGGTCCTCTGGAGATAGCTCCAGAGAAGGGATCTCCTCCATCTTCTTAACAAACTTAGACGAGAGAGAAGGCTTGGATTTAGGTCCTGCTGAGCGGACTAATGTTTTGAAAGCTTCCAAAGGATCTTTTCCCATCCCGTCATTCAGGATTGGGGCCATCGTAGTAGACGACGACCACTAGCAAGCAAGAGGCGGAGCAAGTCGCAGAGGCCACACACATGCCAAACCCTGGTCGATGCTTCAGTCGAAGACACACCCCTACACTCGATTCGCATCAGGGATGCCGAAGAAGGGGGTCGCGACCTTCAGACCTGCAGGAAAAAATACACAGCCACTGCAATCTGGAAACGAACCAGATCCGACCCAAAACTACACGGATGAAGCGATTTAGATGAAGGTTATTCTCTGTAGATCGATACCCAGAACACGCCCACCACATCGCCCAACGCAACACCAATCACTTAAACATTATCCAAAGCCCTCGCGGTGCAAAGATTGACGAACAACGAATACCTCTGGTATGAAAGAGCCGAAGCCCTTCATAACAAGTATATTGTTGTAATGAATTTGTGTCCTATTACTATTACTATTAATTCTCTTACTATATTTATCAAAGAAAATATCTTTTACATTAATTATATAGTTTAGATTTATTTTTATATGTATTCATCATCTCCAAGATGATGCTTTACTTCAATTACATGTTCATGATGAATAACTTATTTATTTTAATGATTTATATGTCACATTGTAGTTATATTAGTTATGACTTTGTATGCAACCCATGTTGTGAGTAGAGGGAATAAGCTAGAATTCTTTGAAAAATGATTTAGTGTTTTTCAATTTTATCAATGTATGGATACTCAACACAAAATGTTAACAAGCTTTTCTCATTGTCATTTGAGAGAAAAATATTGTAAAGGGTCCAACTTAAAGTCATTATAACACAAGAAAATTGTGACAATGTACTTAGAAAGGGTCATGTTGGTTTTGGAAATCCACATGTATATTTCAAACTTTTAAAACAGGTTTGGGAGATCTTTTAAACTTTTAAAGATTTTTTGTTTTTTTTAATGATGAAAGGAATTATGTAATTATAAAAGGTTATAATTGTGAAGATATGGATAACACATACTTTAAAAATATATTGCCTTTATGCTTGCTATACCTAAATGGTGCTAATGATGTGAGATTTATTGTGAAAATTTTGAAACTATATTAAATAATGTATTTAATACATTTTTCTAATATTTTGAGAGTGTTGGTTGTGTTTGATGATTCAACACTACTTTTAATCCTTTTATAGTTTTTCCATCTAAACAAAAAGTAATTAATGAAAAAATTGTAAATATTTATTTACAACTCCAATTATAGAAATCAAATATATATGAATGTTATGTATTTGTTAGCTTTTATTATTATAAAGACTTATAATTATGAAGATATGAATGATGAATACGTGTAGATGATGTAACCCCTTTTAAAATATTTGAATGATATAGATTAAGTGTGAAATTGGGTTTTTCCTAAAGGGGTTGGATCCAATGGTGGAAAGCGAGGAGTACCGTTGGGCAAGGTTCAATTCGTATGCAGGTCTAACCTGAAGCCATGGGGGCACCTTGAGGTAGTGTTCGAACCTGTGGTTGTACCTAGAGATTCTATATTAAATGATATGCTAACATGTGCACACATAAGTGCATCAAATCCCACCCCTATGTCCTTCAATTTAAAGTCTGAGAGGTGTAGGATAGTCGATGATGGAGTGTGTTGTTAAGACACTCTGTGATGTTAAGTCATCAGTTTGAAACCTGCAAGGACAAAAAATCCAACGATGTTAAGGTTTGGTGTGCCTCAGGTCACGTGTGATCCCCGAGTGATTTTAATGGATCAGATGAGTCATGGTTTCTGTCCCGAGGTCACGAACAAACTAACAAAAAAAAAGTGTGAAATTTGGGTTTTCTAAAGTGAGAAATCCAATTTTGAATGTGCCAATATCATATTCCAAAATTTTAAAACCAATTCCTAAAATATAAAATTCCAATATTGTGAAATTTGCTAACAAGTGTGCTAAAATCAAATTGCAAAATTGCAAAATTGGATTCAATATTTACATTTTCATAATTTGACTTTTCATTTTTTGAATTTGATTTTTCACTTTCTAAATCCAATTATGAAATTTTGGAATTTGATATTGGCATATTTGAAACAAGATTTTGCACTTTATAAAACCCAAATTTTGCAATTTGGAAACATTGATTTTGGCCTATTTCTAAAGGGGCTTGGATTGAAATTAGTCCAAAATTAATGAATTGGTGTTAAGAGAATGCTAGGGAGCTCAGAGTGGACTATGTAGCACGGAAGGTAGGGAGCTCAGAGTGGACTATGTAGCATGGAAGGTAGGAATATCTACCTTTGAACCCAACATGAGGACACGAGTTACAATTTCCTTTGCTTTATCTAGAAATCTAGAATGGATGAAAGTTCCTACTAGTGAAGAAGAAGAAACCAAAGGATTTGAATTTTGAGGAACGTAAGTGACAAAGGATTAACCATCTAGAGAAGAGGAAGTCAATTAAAATGTTGAAAGGGTATATGAAACAGAAGATGAGGGAGAATAAGAAGAACTCAATAAAATAGGGAAAAAATAACTATGTATAGAAGGTCCAAATAAAAGGGCCAAAGAAATTTGGTTAAATATTGAGGTTGTTCTTACTAAGAATTTCTTTTGGATCTATCTCTTCTTCCAAGGGCTCCTCTTTTGGTTATGTTCTTATTACCCCTATCATTTTTATTTTCTTCTATACCATTACCTCCCATTAGTGTAGGAGATTCACGAGTAGTTGCTACTCATCTAGCTTGGTGGATTAATGAAACACACCTCTTCTTGTTGATCACCCCTTATTTTGTTTTATCTATTTCTTATCATTTGATACACCATATTTTTCATTGGTGATATTCACATGATATTAAGAGTATTAACCATTGAGAATTTTGTTGCTTCAACAACTAACAAATCCAGGAAGTGAGAAGATAAAGCAATGAGAGTAGTGGAAGAGGCATTTTTCATACAAATCCCTAATCCTAGCCCCTTAGGTCATTTAACTATGTTTGACACTTTCCAAGGGACTCACCCATGGTTTCCAATACCCCCAACTCTATAATATGCCACAATTTTCATCATTACATACCCTTTCCTAAATGTGGCTTTCTTTTCAAACTCATCCATCCAACCAACCAAGTATCTAGTGATAACTTAGTGTATGAAGTCAATGAGAAATCCTTTGGGGTATCATGAGAAATATACACATCCACTTCTTCCATACAATGAAGCACAACATCAATGTCCTTATCATCGTCATCTCCCACCATGATTCATCAAACCCTAGGCATCTTGAAGCTATTGTATTTTCTTAGTAAGTAGCATGGAAAATTCTTGAGTAGGGCTAAGACTAAGCCCTCCATGGTTTCTATATAATTTCTGATACTTAAATAACTAGACAGATGCTTAAATTATTTGAAAGTGAATAGATCTATCTTAACCATCAAGTGTTGAGAAGGATTAAATCTCTCGATGCAAACATTTTTTTGAATTCAAAACTTGAAGAAATTTTAAAGGTTTTTAGAGTACAAACCTTGAGAAAAAGTTAAAAACTTGCACCTCATTTAATCTCTCTATACACTTGATCAAATCTCTCTAAATACCAGGTAAATTAACTAAATCCTCATATGCTAAGACACTAGAGTAGAACAAACAAATTTAAAAATAAATTCAATTTACAAATTACATTATCCAATCCTATGATTCAAAATCTTAAAAAAACCCATTGATTAGCATTCTCATCAAATACAAAAGATGCACATTTTCCGTGGACCATCTTCATGGTCACTTGTTAGACACCATGTATCAAGCGCATCTTCCCTAAAGAGAGATTCCAAATTAACCATAGTTTGGGTACGTTTTAAACATAATTATATAATAAAAGGCTAAAACTCTTGAACAACAATAAAATGTTATTGCCTTTTAACACTAAATGTTATTGTCCTCGACTTTCAATTTCCTGATTTCCTGCTGATCAGTCACACCCGAGGCAAACATGTTGGAAATCGTACTATGCAATTGTGGATTGTATAGTACGATAGAAGTTTCAATTTCCTGCTGATCAGGTACTACCGAGGCAATTTCCTGCTGATCAGACACTGCCGAGGCAATAATCGTGTTCGAAATCCTCCTACTATCACATTGTGGATTGTATAGTACGATAGAAGTTTCTCTTTGTTTGAGAAAATCTTGATGTTTCCCAATGGAAAGGCATTCTGCAGAGAGGATCTTATCAATGTCATATATGTTAATATCAAAATTTGTCACAACGTCCCTGCCCCTGTATTTAATGTTTCCGATATCATAAACCCGAGCTGCCTCCTCTTCCGAACCTGTGAAAGACAAAAACCCATACAGGTCATTTGTGAAAGCCAAAAACCCATACAGGACCATTTCTATATGATCAGGATATAGAGATATAAAAAAAACTTACTGTATTTTCCCAAATAGATATCTTTGTTGTAGACGCCGCCTTTTCCTATTTGTGCTTGCCATTTTCCGCCGGACCTTTTCAAGTACAGAATAATACACGTCGGTATCAGTTTAAAATTGCTCTCAATGAAATAGCAATATTCTATTTTGTTCTATATTCTGGTACAAGTTTTCATTATGTACCAGTTCTCAATGAACTACCAATATTCTATTCTGTTCTATAATTAACGATGTTGAGACAAACCTAGTAACTCCACGGTACTTGGATCTGCCTTTGGAGAACGAGGTACTTGTCCTGTAATATATAACAGAAATTACCTCCTCATTGAAATTAACAAAGGAAACTGAAATCATAAGTTTAAGGAATTACCTTCTCAGCATTCCAATTACTTCTTCCTTAGTCTTGCCTTCCATCTCTTGAATCTCTTTCTCATAATCGGTAAGCTGCAAAGAAAATCGATATCATTCACATAAGGTTTCTGGTATTCTTCAAAACTTCTATCTGTTCAGAAATTACTACGAAAAAATTGAGGACGATCAAAACTAATAAGCTGTACCAGAAAATTTGTTTGGGCTGTTGGACCCCAAAATTTAAGAGCTGCAATATCATAAGCTCTTGCCGCCTTTTCTTCTGAATCGTATCGACCTGATACAATAAAGGGAGCTTATGTGTTGCCATTTAATTACGAAAGAGTATAAAATGAGAATAACAGAAGGAAAACTCTGATAAATATTCCATTTAATAAGAAGGAAAGGAATGATTTTTTATTAGGGTTTTACTTGAAAAAATAAAAAGAACATTATTACTCACCCAGATAGACTGGAATGTTGCATTGATAAGGAAAAACGATAGCAGTACATGCCACAATGCAGAAATCCATAAGTATAAAAAGCCCAAATTATATGTCCACTAGTGATTCAATATTATTAGTAAAAGATTGAATCAACACCCAATTAGTCAAATGATCAAAATGGCAGAAATTTATCTAATAACGGAATTGTAACAAACCTTGTTTGCCATTGCGCACACCTCCCTCCCTTTTGTAGGTACTGTCCCATATAACGGCATCATAGTTGCCAGTTATATGGGACCATTGCGCACACCTCCCTCTGTTTCTGCATTGCCATTAAAAAAACAATATAAAGAATCAGGTTAGGTAGAGCAGACGGTAGAGAAAGAAAACCCTAACGAAAAAAATATAATCCGTTATCTTCCATAAAACAGAAGGCAAACTGAGAAACCGCTGGTTATAATGAATTACGTTGATATCCCACGATATGTAGATTTCCTCTGCCGCTGACTAATATTCTTTTGGGGTAGATCTGGAGATGTCTGCTGGTGCTGACTAATACTGAGATTCTTTTGGGGTAGATCTGAAGAGCTTAAACTACCCGCAGTCCGCTTCTTATTCTTCAATATATATTTCAGCTGATGCTGACTATCACTGAGATTCTCTTCGGGGAGATCTGGAGAGCTTAAACTACCCGCAGTCCGCTTCTTAGTCTTCAATGACGAATTCATTTTGACAGAAAATCCGACGCTATAACTTGCACTCAATTTTCTTCTTAACAACTATGAAAATGCAAGCTGGCCAACTTTGAAGTTTGTATAAGAACGTTTTACACAATAAGCCAAAGCAAAAGTCTCTTCTCTGCTCTGGGTGTAGGGAGAAAGGAATTTAGAGAAAGATGCAAATGGAGTGATGGGAAAAATTGTTATATATGAGTAAATACATGGACTATGGGAGGGAGGGGCGTGGAAGGATAGTTACTTTAAAACTAAGCTACGGTGTAAAGTGGACTTGAAATGGCCAAAATTTCTCACGGGGCGTGGGAGTATTGTGAAATGGGCCAAAACTTCTAAGGGGCTTGGGAGGATAAGTTACTTTAAAACTAAGATACTGTGCAAAGTGGGCATGAAATTGTTCAAAACTTCTAGTGGCTACATTCTTATGGAAAAGTGAGAAAATAGGCATTTAATATTATTAAAAAAATAAGGATTTAACCATAAAGTTTATAAGTTATGTAAAATTTCACGGAAAAAAAATGACTAGGAAAGGATTTGAATTTGTCCACTTATTAACTTTGTTAGTTTTTTTTTTATATTGCTAGATTTTCTAATTTCATAAATTATACCGACCATGGATGACTTCATTAAATTTGAAATTATCTAAAATTGATAGTAGAGTTTATTGAAATAAAAATTCCATTCACAAGGATCACTCCTCCCCAAAAAGTCGGAGAAAATATGGATTTAACCCTTAAGGATTTAACCATAAAGCCCATAAGTCATGCAAAACCTCTGAAAAAATTAACCGGGAAAAGATTTGAATTTGTAACTTCTTCTCTTATTTTTTCCATTTTGCACAGTTTTCTAATTTCATAAGTTATATCAACCATGGATGACTTCATTAAATTTGAAATTATCTAAACTTGATCATGGGCTTTATTGAAATAAAAATTCCCACGCAAGGATCACTCCCCATTAAAAGTTGAGAAAATAGGGATTTGACCCTTGAGGATTTAACCATAAAGCCCATAAGTCATGCAAAATTTCTACATGATTTGATGGAAAAGTTGAGGGGAAAGGATTTGAATTTGTAACATTTTCTCTTATTTTTTTTCTATGTTTCAACATTTTGTAATTTCATAAGTTATATGAACCATGGTAGACTTCATTAAATTTGAAATTATCTAAACTTGATAGTGGGGTTTATTGAAATAGAACGATCACTCTTCCAAAAAGTTGGAGAAAATAGGGATTTAACCCTTCAAAAAAGTAAGGATTTAACCATAAAGCCCATAAGTAATGCACAATTTCTACATGATTTCATGGAAAAAGTGAGTGGGAAAGGATTTGAATTTGTCCATTTATTAATTTCCTATTTTTTCCCTGTTGCATGGTTTTCGAATTTCATAAGTTATACTAACCATGAAAGACTTCATTAAATTTGAAATTATCTAAACTTTATAGTGAGGTTCATTGAAATAGAATTCCCTCACAAGGATCACTCTTCAAAAAAATAAGGATTTAACCATAAAAGCCCATAATTCTACCTCTATATACCCGATGCAATACTAAGAGTCAATTTCTCCCACTAGAAGAGACCATTAATCCACCACAAAATATTGATTGTTGAAATTTAGCAACCAAATTTGTGAATCTCTTAAGGCGCTTTAGGGTGTAGGTCGAGGGTGGATGTGACAACATCCCTCAAATACTAGTATTGCATGTGGTTTTGGTGTCATGTTTGGTGGAATAATTTCACTTTATGGTTATTATTGATGGAAAGTTGCATACTATATTACCCCAGTCTTATATCACTACGATGAGATTTCTTTCCACATTATAATCCCTTTTTAATTAATTCATGACAAATACACAATCATGATGGCTTCTCATGACAAGTTAGGAAACATAAAAGCTATCCATTGGTAGATGCTTCTTGTGCTAAATTTCATGGAGTCTCAAGATAAAATCCCATTGTGTCTGTTGGTGTTATCCATTAGTATTTCAACTAGTTGTTTTCATCGAAGAGTGAGGTGCACAATGGGAAAAAGAGGGAGAATTCCTAGTAGTGAGTTAATCCCCTCGCCATGTCTCGAAACCTAACAAGTAAAACTATGTTTAATCACTTTCAACGCCGGTCCCTACTAATTCAATACATGCCTCTTAAACATGGTTGTGGCATATAATTGAGCTTCCTATGAATTGATTAAAATGATTCCATACTCCTCCTAGTCAATTTGATTTATTAATGTCATCACAAGGTAAAGAGTAACTTATTGAGTGATCATTACTTCCATGAGGTGCCACCAATTGTTGCAATTGTGCGCACATTACACTCATGGAACAAGTTGGTGTAAAAACTAATGAGTTGTGGAAGCAATTTCAAAGACCTAAGACCATGGATTTTTGCTTAAGACAATGCCTTTGACCCTCATCACAATACATAATGTATCAAAACTTGAAAAATGATAGTTTGACACTTAAAACAATGGTTCCCTACTCTTCAACACCTGAATTCATTCCATGTGCATTGATAAGCATCCATGGTGGCATAACTTTTAAATAAGGACCATTTCCCACTAATATGTATGTTGGATGTATGGGATGACTTAGGTTCTACCTTAGTTCTCCAACAAAACCCTAGAAACCATCAACCCTTTTGGAAAACCAAAACCAGAAGGAAACAATTTGTAAGAGTGCGTAACGTAGTCTCACCCGAGATGGCTTATGGGTGATTTAATGACCCAAGTGTCTGGAATCATGGAAGGGATGGAACTCATTGAGATGTTAGGCCTATTAGGCTTCTTCTTTTATTTTAACATGCATTCTACCATAACATTCATCACATCTACTATTTTATCCATTCAATAACATCCATTATGTATGATTATTCTAGTGTGCACTATAAATAAATTCTAACAGATGCATTCATATATCCATTCATTCATCATAAAGAATATAAAATTAACACAACACACATATAGACACCATTTTTACCATGGTTCACCTCCTCGGGGCTATGTCCACAAAGATCTTCTCATTCTTATTATTATTCTTCATAAAAAAGGTCCTATGTTGCATGCATTACATCGTGAGTTTAGTATTGGTGAGGATGAAAAACATTGCATCAAGCTCCATAGCTTGTGATTTGAACCTCAATTACATATCAACACTGACTCCATATGGACTCCACAACTCTCCACAAGACAAATACTTCAACTCAAAACTCAAGAGGTGTTTAAAGTTCTTCACTTATACCAAGTGATAATGATAAAATCTATACCTATCTTATTTTCTTCATACATCCTCTATTTATATTACAAAAGTGGGTAAAAACCCTTACATCATGACTTAAAACCCTAATTCTAAGTGGACTCAACCTGTCCACTTTCTAACTACCTTATGCGTAGTTGGTCTTCAATCCAACCTTCCTTCCTTTGACTCTGCACTGATCTTCCTTCTTTCCTAGTGCATTGCTTCGTTTTCCCTTTGTCACACTACTTTCCTTTATTTCATGGTTCACATTCCTTCCTTGGTCCCTTCTGCCTCGTTTACTGCACTGAAACCCAAAATCACCTTCTCCAACAAGCCCCCAACACTAACATGTGGCTCGTTCCGAGCCACTCAGGAAGTGTGTGCCTCCTGTATAGATTTCTCTTATTCATGGAACTTCTTTGTGAGTGCATCTATTTGTGTCTTGGCATGCACACTCTTTTTTTTCAGGGTTTCCACCACCTGCATTGTTATATTCTCCTCCAACACTTTTATTCTCTCTAAGTGTGCATGTTCCAGTCATCCTTTCTCTATCTCCAAGTCTTCTATCATCTTCTATGCTTGCTCTTGCAGGGGCTCCAACATAGCCTATCTTTTTTTTCTTTCCCCTCAGATTGTCTTCAGATTTGCTTGTAGACTTTTCATCTCCTGCACGCTTTTTAGATTATCTGAAATACTCATCATATTTTTTATTTGCTTCAAATCCTATACTATGACATTCATCTTTTCTTCCCTTTGATCCATCTACTCTATCCCTTCATCTTCTATGAGGCTCATCCAAAACTGTGCAGTCCTTTCATAGATCTTTGCTACCTCTTTTACTTCTAGCGCAATTATTTCTGTCTATTTTGTTTCTTGTTTCTTCCTATCTGATCGAACTTCTAGAGGGGTGTTTGGTGTCATATTCCCAACCAACTCTACTATCTGCTATTTATACCCATATATCATTTGTGCTATCCTCCTTATCTTTTCTTCCACGCTGGGTTATCCTACTAGTGCGTTGTCTGGGATCATTTGGAATACTTCAAGTATTTTCTCCAGTTTATTTGCGCATTTCTTATCCTCCTCTCATTCGATCTGCACTTCTTTGAGAACTATCTCTATCACCTCCTTCTCTTCCTTGGTTGTCTCCAAGTTTTTCACATTTGTGTTAGCTCTCAATTG
Source organism: Picea engelmannii (assembly GCA_009831015.1). NCBI lineage: Eukaryota > Viridiplantae > Streptophyta > Pinopsida > Pinales > Pinaceae > Picea > Picea engelmannii. The sequence continues at coordinate 282,754 of ML785485.1, forward strand.
TACTTATTTTGTGACGCTCATTTGTAACCTATATAGCGCTTTTGTTGGTATCTTATCCAATACCTATTCCATTTGCTCCACACACTTGACCTATTTCTACACCATGTCTTCGTCTATTTGCAACATGTCTTTAGTAAAGATAAATTTGTCACTTGCCAATGACGTTATCTATACTGTCTCCTCCTCATTTGTGCTGGCATGTCCTATTCTTGCACTGCTTGTTGTTGATGTGTCTTTTATTTTTGTTGTGCCTTGGTGAATTGTATGTGCTCCAAGACCTGCTTGACCTCTATCATCTCTTGCATTATCTTCTCTCTTTGTTTTTATGCGTCTTCATATGCTTCTGTTGTACGATTTTGTACTCTTTCCATGACTAATTCTGCATAATCTTGTGTTATGGTATACTGGGGGACCTCCTTATATGCCTTCATTTTCTTGCGTGCTCCTCCTGACTGTAAAATGCTTCTCTTAAGTGGCCTTGAATATGTTTTCTTTGTTATGCTTGGGGTATATGTCTCTATTATTTGCCTTCGTGCTTTTCCTTGTTGCTTTGGGATGTTATCTTCCCTATGTGTTTCTCCATTAGTGGCCTCTAAGCAGTTCTTCTAGTGTGTGACAGGTGTTGGCATAGGGGCAGACCCAAGTTTCAATGCTACAATAATGCACCAACAAAGCACTAACTACCGGCCCTTTTGGAAACACCTGCGAAGCAGATGATGTCTCACCTGAGGTAGAGGAAGGGGTGGTTGGAAAACTCAAGTGTCCGCAACCTTAGCTGGGACACAAATCTATGATTATACAGCTTACTAAAGCACTTAACACCGTTAGTTCCTCAATATACAATCAATAACCACTTCTCTTATAAGAAAGAGATTCACAGGACTCATACTAATCTACAGTATTCAAGCACTTAGCATATACAAATGGATAAACACAAGCATATCAAGAACTAAGAATGAATATCTAGATTAGATCTAACATTCTCACATATAATAAGCACCAAGCATGAATAGATCTATCTAAACATATCAGAGCATTTCGCATATAATATGTAACTACATCAAGACAAAGCACAAAGCACATCACACAGGGTTTACGTGGTTCAACCCCACCCTAGGGCTACATCCACCAACTCTTATTCTTTATTGTCTTCGATCAATTGGTTACAAGCACAGTGCCTCAAAATCCTTACTCCGCACATGACAAAAGATCTACGAAACTCGCTAGATCCTTCTTCCTTGAATTACAACACAAAGCATTCTATAGTTTCTCACAAGGACTTTCACTCAGCTCTACAGGTCTTACACAATATGCACAGAGCACCTACAATCCTTTGATCACATAGATCTAGCACTTAGCCATTGCTTTAGCACTTAGCACACTGACCTCTTTCTATATTTCCTATCCTTCTATATATACATTAATAAATAGGCCTAAACATGGGTAAAACCATGGGCCGACATCCCCTTCTCATTACATATTCCCAAAAACCCAAAAAGGGGCCCAAAAGGGGGCCAAGATCATGTGATCTCTTCTTCGACTTATGCTCCTCCTTTGACAGGCTGTCAAAGTCCCAAAATAGGTCAACATGACCAAGAAACTCCCAAAACTTGGTCAAGGGCCAACATGCTCATCCCGAGTCACTCCATTCTGATCAATTCTGCCTCGAATTCCTCAAGCTTCACTCGAGCTGCTTTGACTTGCTACATTTTTGTGGCCTCTTGTTTAGTGAACTCTTGGATCACTACATCATTCACTAGTCATTCTAAGTGTTGTTCTGTTGTGAGGATGACCTATTCTAGTTCTTCTCCTTGGCTCTCGACCTCTGTAAACAACATTCATGCCTTATCTTACATCGGTTGAAGTTGTTGGGTGACTTCCATCACTTTTCTTTGAAGAATATGGATTTTTTGCTGAGTTTTTCATTGTTCTTGAGATATCTTCATCCTTTTGACAGATGACAAGGCCTTCAACTATGCCTGTAGTGTATCTGCGTGCTGCTTCACTTCGTGGAGCTGCGAATCTAGTGTCTACAATTCCATGTTTTCAGTGAGATTTCCATAGGTCTGGGTGTTGCGGTTACTGTGATGCTTGCACTCCAAGGCAAGAGATTTTAATATGTTAACTACGCTATGGGAAACTGCTTCTCTTTAGTTCCTTATCTCTTGTGGGGTTTCAGGTAATGCGCAAAGCTTTAAGTCGGTGATGAGTTGATGTAGATTATGGATTACCTCTTCCAGTTGTGCCACCTATTAGCGATAAAAAATGCATCGACATTTTTGAAAGAACGATGCATAATCTTATAGGGAAAATTTTGATAGCTTCCTCGGCTCCAAATGGAGATTTGAAAGCACCATTGGAAATATTAGGATTTGTATATGTCAAACGACTATTTAATCATGCAAAACAGACTCTCCATGACTGAGAAATTTGATTTTGAAAAAAATTGTGCTTTCACTAGCGCAGAAGGCAGAATTATAACTAGTTAGCTGGTGAAAGCTCTGCCTTTCACTAGCTAAGGAGCAGATTTTCGGGTAAATTAGTTGGTGAAAGCCTGTCACGGCCAGAATAGCCAAATTTTCGCCCAGATCAGGATTTTTTGGGTTTGAATGGTTTGAAATCTTCTTCAATAAGCTGGTTATGAATTATCAAATCAAAATCTGAAGGCCATTCTTGGAGATGAAAGTCAAAAGGGAATTTTTTGACTAGATTTGGTCATTTTCAAGGGAAAAATGATAGGGATCAAGTGACACATCACCCAATTTGAATTTTATCTTTGGAGGACCAAATCAAATAGCCTTTGGAGGTTAAAACTACACTTCATCAGCAATCTACTATTTTTAGAGATCATTAAATAGGACCTTTCCTATTTTGTTTTGATTTTCCATTCTAGATCCATTTTCATAAGATCTCATCCTACACTTGTTGTATCTGTTTTGATTTGACTATTTTTAGTAAATCTGATCCATCTTTCAAGGATCTAGATTTCATCTTGTAAGGCTATAAAGCTAAAGACATTTGGATCACTAAAGGGTTCAAACTGGGAGATATTCTATGCTACTGTATAGACTCTTTTTGCAGAAATAAAGTTCAGTTTCCTTTCGTTTTCAATATCAGAATTGTCCATCTTTCATTTTTTGTACTTTGTTTCAGTTTATTTTATTTCATGAAGACTGACATCTCTTTATTGAACTCATAGACTTGAAATTAAAGGATTTCTCTCTATCTTGTATTAAGCCCTACATTCACTTGTATTGGCAATCAAGAATCATGTTCTCCATCCTCTCCTTTCAATTACTTGATCTGATTATTGTTTCCTAAAAGCACTGTATCTTTATATGTGTGATGAGTTGTTTCTTACATAGATCATTAAAGACCCCATTGTCCCAAACACATAAAAACCATTATTTCTAAGTTACCAAGCACCTTTGGTATACAACCACAAAGGGTTTCTTGGAGTGATAAAAAATTGGCGCCATTGCCGGGGAACGGAGAATGAAGCAAGCTTCCCTGGGACACAACATAGTTTCAGCTTTTGATGATAGACAAAGGCTGAGCATTATATTGGTTGTAAGCATCTATCTGGTGAATCCACGTTCAAATACTCCACTGGGGAGGATCATGTTGATAAAAGATGAAGAGGCTCAAATCAAAATCCAGGTATCAGTTCATTAGTTTGCTTCATGAACTGTTGTTGTTATTTATTACCTCTTTCATTATTTTCCCGTCGCGTGTAAAGAGAATTATTTTTTGTTTTGTATATTCAGAAAAACATTATCCTTCTTGTATATATCTGCCTTTAGAAAAGAAAATCTAGCAACCCTGCATTGTAGATGTAGATTCTATGTATTTACCTCAGCCTATTCCTAAAGACGAGATCTGCATTCAGATTCCCTCTGAATCTGAGCATTCATACAACCTTGAGTAAGTTGAACTTGTTTCAAAACTGGTCCACATCTCAGCCCCTCTGGCCATGATTTTTGAACCTGATCAACAACTTACCATCTCTCATGATCAACCCACAACTTTTCAAGTTAAGATCTGGAGGAAGATGTTCAAACCTTTACAACTACCCCATCTTCTGCATCCTTACCCTGATGACTGTTATGAATATCTCCCTTTATTTTCCGGAGAGAATCAAGCTTCATCTGAGGGACACGCAAAATCCTTTTCAGATTTTGTTGATCATTTTTCAATTGCGCATGAATATGTGATCATGAGAATGTTTTCTAAATCTTTGATCAAAGATGCTGCTACATGGTTTAAGGGTCTGAGAGATGATTCAATTGGCTCTTGGATCGAGTTCTCTAATGCTTTCCTGAAGTATTGGGGAAAGTACAAATCTCTAGATTCTTACCTTGCTGACTTTAGTGCTTTGAAGAGAGAGCAGAATCAAACTTTGCCTATTTTCAATCGAAAGTTTAACCGCATGTATCATGACATGCCTTTGGAGACCCGACCTACGGAAATAACTGCCATGATACAATATGTTATGTGTCTTCATTCAGAACTTGCACTTCTTCTGCTAGAAAGGGAGTCTTCATCTTTAACTCGATTGTTTGAAGATGCGCAAGAGGTAGAGGAGAACATCCTTGCATCCAGGTGGATCAGAATGCAGGCTGACTCTGAAAATATACAAACATATGAGCAAGAAGACTGTCAATACATTTCATATTCTGAGCAAGAAAACAGTGAGTTTGAAGTAGATTTGGATCAGCAGCCTGAGGGTGAGTATATTTCAGATTCAGAATCAGATTCTTCAATATGTGCAGAGTATTCCAGAGACAGGTATGAGTTTGAATTTCATGACCAGTTTGCAAATCAAGAAGAGCTTATGGTAACTGATAATTATATAGGAAACTACATGTTTTCAGTTGATCAAAATTCATATGATGTAAAACCTGTTCTATCATCATCTTTTGTACATTTGTCTGAAGAGGAAGTTACAATCATTGATGATCAATCACTAATCTCAAAAGGACAAGAAGATGATCAGTCCTCTTATAGAGAAACAATCATGGCTAAGCAAGAGGTTACCATGGACATACATCTATTTCCCAAGGAGAAACATGTTTCTTATTTTCTTTTCAAGGGTCCAGTAGCAGTTTTCATGGATCTATACTTTTCAAAGAACCTGAAAATTTCAGATTTCCCTAGCTTGCCATTGTTTCTGGGTAAGTATGATTTCCTGAAAAGCTCCTTGTCACTGTGGTTGCATGTTCAACAATATTTGCTAATCAGTAATAAAGACAAGATTTCTTCAGTGTTCAAATTTCTTGGATGGCTACTATGGAAACCAACATTCACTTAACAAATGGTAGATCTGGTTAGAGTAGAATAAGTAGGAAATAAGCACTAGTGTAGAAGAATAAGCTCTTTTCTTTGAGAAAGTATATTAGTTTCAATTTTCTCAATTAGAAAAAGCATTGTTGAAAAGGGACGAGCAAAGTCAGTTGGTCCTCCAAAAGTGGTTATGATGGGGTGCATGCTAGAACGTTTGAAAGAAAAAGTAATTGAATCAGACAATATGGTTAATGAGGATATGGACATGTCGCTCCAAAATTGTGTGGTGTCTAAACTGCAAAGTGGGCAGATGGAAGTGCATAGCACTGGAGAAAATGGTGAACCAGAGCATTACAAAGTAGGGAAAACATCCAACCCATATGGCATAATCAGAAAGGGAGAAACAATCACAGCTTCTCAGGATAGTGGAAGATCAAAAGTTGATGCTATAAATGTTCAGAGGATGCTTCCAGTGAGGACAGTTCATCCATCTGAGAATAAATTAACTGCTAACTATATTGAAACACAAGAGTGTCTTAGAAAGATCATTTCAGAATTGAATTCACGGGTTGAAGATCCATTTCCTGATGCATTGCGAGTTGTTGAAGGTCAGGTGGCTATGAAAGAAAGTGTTCCTTTGGTTTCTCTTGTAAGATGGAATTGAACAATTAGAAAATTCAATCAATGAAATTGACATAAATTTATTACAGAAGACTCGCAATGATAAGGATAACCAGGCCAAATGTTTGGAGACAAAAGGGGTTGAACATCAAAATGGAAAACATCACAGTAAATGGTTGAAATGTGGCATAATGGATCGAAATCCGACTGCCCAGACGTATGAGTGGGATGAAGTTGATTCGATTGACAGTCAAAAGGAAAAATCTCCATTAGCTTCAAGGAAAATCCGTCTGCCTACTCTTACTACCAAGCACTTTTCACCACTGAAGCATCCACGGGCTGCAGTTGATATAGCTTGTAGGAGAAAGCATACCAAATGGAGTGTCATTGAAGAAGAAACTTTGAAAAAAGAAGTAACCAAGTATGGTAAAGGGCATTGGAAATTCATTCTTGAGAAAAATCGTGACATTTTTTAAGAGAGAACTGAGGTGGATCTGAAGGACAAATTGGCACCATAAATCTCTCATCCAGATGTGCTATCAGAGCTTCATATCCGTTCAAGGTGGCTAATAATAGTCGAAACTCCAGTTTGACAAGCAAACTCATCATATAGGTGTGTGTTTCAATTATTGAACGGTTTAAATTCTGCTTCTGTGATTAAAGCCTGAACAATTATTAACTCAAAATTCGTTTACAAGTCAGTTGAGTCACGGTTTTTGCTTAACCTCCACCTTAATTGATTGGATGTCAACTATATTCTCTGTGTGTTGATATTTTGTCAATATTTGAACTCCAATTCTGGCTAGTAGTTGTTGAGTCTCTTTTCAACTAAAACACTGATTGCTAGCTCCAATCAAAATGTCCCTAATTACAATGCTAGTTATCGCTTTGATTGTCAAAGTAAATCCATAGGCCAAACCCTGACTCATGACTGTTATTTAAATGTTCCTCCTATTGCTGAGTCACAGTTTTATACTTGTCAAATTTTGAAGACCTATTGTTTTGTCAAATCTTGATTCGATGCTTGCCTAGATATCTTCTTATGTATGTTGAGTCGTAGTTAGTTATTAATCTATACCCTTGACCTTGACATAAAATCTATGATCCGTGGAAAAGGAAGTATGTCTGTCTATTGCATATTCCCTGATTATATGGGACACATCAGTAAGACAATGATGGCAAAGTTTGGATCAGCATTGAGAGCAGAGATCGATGGGCTTGGCACTTGTTCCTTTTGGCACGAATCTAGATGATATGGAACCTATAGGACCAAGTTGCAAGTCAGATGAACTAGCTCTGGTGGACTCAGGTAGATAATGATTCACTTTCAGTTGTATAGGAGAAAACACATTGGGTGGCTATGCATTGGCCCTTGTTGATTCATTGGATACATCGGCACTGTTTGGTGATAAGGAAAGAGTCAATGCCGCAGTTCAATGGCTGGGCAAAAATATGCATTTTGATAAAAACAAAATTGTTTCTGTATTTGAGGTAACAATTCGAATTCTTGGAGGACTTCTTTCAGCACATCTTATATCAAGTGATGATTCTATAGGAATGAGGATTGATTCTTATAACAATGAACTGCTTCATCTTTCTGAAATTTGGCTCGAAGGATGTTACCTTCATTTGAAACTCCTACAAGGATCCCTTATTGTTCTGTGAATCTACTATATGGTGTCGATGAAAATGAAAGCAAAGTCACTTCAACTGCTGGAGGTGGCACTCTTACCCTTGAATTTGGGCTTTTGAGTCGCCTGGTGATGATCAACAAGATGATCACATGGAAAGATTTTTCCTTGCTAAAACAAGTTAAATACATATGGCTTCTTTTTTATTTGGTTGTGGGTGGGGAAAAAATGGTGAAGAAAGGACCATACTCGTACATATTTAGCAAAAAATGCCATTTATTCCCCATGACTCCTGAGATATCTTTAACAATAGAGCACTGCACTTATTCTGGAAGCTTTTGCAAAAGTAGCCATCAGTGTGAAGGAATGCTAAATGAATTCAAAACTAATAAATAAATTGCAGACAAACGAAAACGACTTTGGCATAGGTTGTTGATCTGAAAAAGAATCAACACAGCTGGAAAAAGACAAGAATAAAGATGTTTGAAGAGGTGTCAAAGTCAGATTAGACACCTATTTTTGGGGCACAGAATCAGTTTTTTTTTCAATTCTATCATGATCAAAGCACATCTGCGAGCCTTGGAAGTCCATCTGCACATATCAGAGGATCTAAAAATGCTTTGTATCTGAATTTGTTGTTGTATTGATACACAATCCAGAAAAGGTTTACAGAGACATGGTTGCAACCGGCAACACCCTCCGTTGGTGGCTTCACAGCCTGCGTTTTTATTATTATTGTAGACTTATCTGTGGCTTCTTTATGATTGTTCACACAATCTAGTGGATCTTTGGTTTACTGTAGTCATTGATCCTGCTTCTATACCTTATGAAAATGATAGTGGTGGTGCAGCTTGGTTTCCTCATTATGTTTCTGGAAGGCTGAAATATGCAATTGGTGAAAATCCTCATTTCTCTCCTAATCATGGAAGATAGTCATGGTGGATGTACCTTTTGACCTCATACTGAGAATTGGAAGTGTTGTAAATAGAGAGAGGAGCTTCATCTAGCAAACCCTGAGGTCTTTGTACTCTTGCAGGTCATCGAGATTCATCAAGTTTTGATTTTTGGGTAAGTTTCTGCTTTCAGTGGTTTAGGCGAGCCTGTGTGTGCTCATTAACCACCGAAAAGGCTGAATGACTCCATGGCCCAATACTAAAGGCACAACGTCTGCTAGGTTCTTGGAGACCTCACAGGGAGGTATCCATCCCAGTTGGAGCCAGATCTTAGTGATAAAAAATGCACCGACATTTTTGAAAGAACGATGCCTAATCTTATAGGGAAAATTTTGATAGCTTCCCAGGATCCAAATGGAGATTTGAAATCACCATTGGAAAGCTTAGGATTTTTAGATGTCGATCGACTATTTAAGCATGCAAAACAGACTCTCCATGACTGAGAAATTTGATTTTGAAAAAATATGTGCTTTCACCAGTGCAGAAGGCAGAATTATAACTAGTTAGCTGGTGAAAGCTCTGCCTTTCACCAGCTAAGGAGCAGATTTTCGAGTAAATTAGCTGGTGAAAGCCTGTCACGGCCAAAATAGCCAAATTTTCACCTAGATCAGGATTTTTTGGGTTTGAATGGTTTGAAATCTTCTTCAATAAGCTGCTTATGAATTATCAAATCAAAATCTGAAGGCCATTCTTGGAGATGAAAGTCAAAAGGGAATTTTTTGACTAGATTTGGTCATTTTCAAGGGACAAATGATAGGGATCAAGTGACACATCACCCAATTTGAATTTTATCTTTGGAGGATCAAATCAAATAGCCTTGGGAGGCTAAAACTACACTTCATCAGCAATATACTATTTTTAGAGATCATTAAATAGGACCTTTCCTATTTTGTTTTGATTTTCCATTCTAGATCCATTTTCATAGGATCTCATCCTACACTTGTTGTATCTGTTTTGATTTGACTATTTTTAGTAAATCTGATCCATCTTTCAAGGATCTAGATTTCATCTTGTAAGGCTATAAAGACAAATACATTTGGAGCACTAAAGGGTTCAAACTGGGAGATATTTTATGCTACTGTATAAACTCTTTTTGCAGAAATAAAGTTCAGTTTCCTTTCGTTTTCAATATCAGAATTGTCCATCTTTCATTTTCTGTACTTTGTTTCAGTTTATTTTAGTTCATGAAGACTTTCATCTCTTTATTGAGCTCATAGACTTGAAACTAAAGGATTTCTCTCTATCTTGTATTAAGCCCTACATTCACTTGTATTGGCAATCAAGAATCGTGTTCTCCATCCTCTCCTTTCAATTACTTGATCTGATTATTATTTCCTGAACGCACTGTATCTTTAGATGTGTGATGAGTTGTTTCTTACATAGATCACTAAAGACCCCATTGTCCCAAACACATAAAAAGAAATATTTCTAAGTTACCAAGCACCTTTGGTCTACAACCACAAAGGGTTTCTTGGAGTGATAACACCACCTACTGTGTAACTTGTTCCTCGGTCTGTACTTCAATGACTATCACAGAGTGAAGTGCTATGTTGACTCTTTCCTTAACTTCAAGTTGCTCGGTGAGAAATTGTTCCTTGCTTTGTTGTAGTTCTTTTTTTTTTTTCTGTAGCGCTTATTTGGTCCTCAAGGGCTTTCTGTACTTGCACTAAAGCCTAGGTGTCTTGTGCTATCTCTTCCTGGGCTCGTTGAAGGTGAGATTCAACTGTATCAGCAATGCGATGTAATTGAGTGGGCTCATCACCTAGTTCTGGTGTTCCAACTGTCAGGGGCACAGTGGATACTGCGCGGCTGGATTGTAGTGCCTGTTGAACTCCTTGGAGTTCATCCTTAATGCAACTAAACACCCCCTCCTACTTAGCTTCTTTCTTCTCTCCACTACTACATATTGAAAAATTTGCGATGAAAGTACTCTTTCGTTGCAACATGCAAGAGAAAAAGTCTTTTTTTTCTAAATCTACCCTGTGTTCATCACAATATCGACGCCTACAATTTGACTAAACTGTAATGGTCAATGTTCATCACATAAGAGACAACCTTATATTGGTCGTCGCATAAGCAATGATAGTTGACCATAATAATTTAGTGAAACTTTACCATTGAAAATGACCTAAAATAAATAGCTGTAAAATATATATATATATATATATATATATATATATATATATATATATATATAGGTCAGTATCATCGCAATTGCGACAATGGTGACCTAAAATTGGCCTATAAATATTTGACGATTTGAATATGTTGCGACAATCTTGCTATAACAACGACGGTTCCAAAAGGGTATTTTTGTGCGGAAAAATGTCGCAGAATGTTGTTAGAGGTGGGGATAAAAGTAAAGCAGGTGAAAAGGGTGATGGTAGATGTTAATGTTGCCTCAGACGTCCCATAAGAATTTTAATAGCAATAGCTACAAAACATTGTAGGAAATATGGCCACATTGATGGCGGATCGAATGAATATCATACCATGGTAATTAGCTATATATTTATTATCTTTTTTTATTTTGCCCATTTTATATAAAATTATATATATGTATATATATTGTTTGAATGTTTGTTATAGTATACACTAATTTTGCCTGATTGTTTGTAATTATAAAGTTAGAGTTTCCCTCTAACTTTTCGCAGAATATTGCACCAAGTATTAGTAGAAATGATGTTGTACAAGCTGAGGAACATCATCATGACCAAGAAAATGAGGATCTCATGGAAGAAGATGATGGGACAAATCAAGTTAATGATCCCATGGAAGAAGATGATGGGA
>ML785485.1:294066-307694 GCA_009831015.1 Picea engelmannii
GATGAGGATGGGGAAAATGTTGGTATTTATGATGAACCTCTATTAGAAAAGGCAAATAAACGACTTTATGAAGGATCAAGAGCAAATCTTCTCTCCGCTACATTGTTGCTGGTGAACTTAAAGGTTATGAATAATTTGTCGAACACTTGTATGACACAGATACTAAGGTATGTAATATGTTTCATCTCATATTGTACATAAATGTTGAATTTTTTATATTTGTTTTTAGTGTTAATTAATGTGTAAAATAAGAATGCATTTTTTACAATTAATATTCTTACATTAACTAGTTGTTCGTTATGTTGTAGATTGTTAGGTGAATTTTTGTTACCATCGTCAAATATTTTACCTCGCACATATCGAGGTTTGCATGCCATTATGAAAGGCATTGGAATGGATTATCAAACTATAGATGCATGCCCTAATGACCATATTATATATTATGGACAACATGCTTCAAAAACCGAATGTCTGCAATGTCTTATCACTATATATCGATGTTAGTCCCTAAAGTTGCACTTGACTGGTAAGGGCAAGTTAGGGCATCATTGATTTTATTGCAAAGTATTTTTTAGGTTTTTATGATTTGGTTTTGGTATAATGGTTGAAAACTAGTTAAGGCTTACAACATGGCATGAAAATCAAGATTAAAACATTGCATATCCCATTGGCTGAATAATAGGTAGATACATAGATGGAGTAAACCAATTCAAGAAAAAGAAAGTGAAATCTTCAATTTGTCAATTTCAAAAAGTTTGGTTTCAATATATTATAAAGAAACAGGGGTATCAGCTTGAAATCATTACTTGAAAATTATCTCTACAGCAAAATCTTCAATGTATAAATTAACATTCAAGAACCAAAAGCATTGCAATTTGAATAAGAAATTCAAGCATGAAAATGAAATAACAGAGTAGAAAAGAGAAGTTCTAACCATCCATATGCCTTTGATATTAAGTGTCAACTGAACATACATTCCTTTACAATAATCTCCACAAAAATTCTCTATAGATATCCAAATTTTCAACCTCCATAAGGTATGTCTTCTATCTATTTAAAAACAACTATGAAACTACCAGATCCTATTATCTAGGACAACTTTAAATGACTAGAATCAAAGAGTATCCAGATCCTAAATTATGTCATTAAAAAATGAGCTACTATTTCCAAAATAGTCCAGAGCTCAATAGCTTAATATAACAAACATTGCCAGCAATACTCTACAAAATAGAGATTTTGTTTGACTCTGTAAAGAAGATCGATATCTTAGCATCTCCTTGATCAAAACGAGTATTATTTTCCATATCTCCTGGAGCACCTTTAAACAAAATTGTAACCAATCTTCATGTGACCTTTAAGATAAAATCACAGTAGAGGCTTTGGCATTTTTTTGCTTGAGCTTTGTGGTTAACACAAAATTGTGCCAGTAAAGTCTAAAATTGATTTCCCTGAGTTCCTTAAGCAGCGCCCTTTGCTGCTTCTTCTTCTCTTTAAGACTTTGAATTCTTTCCTGCTGGAAATCATTCCACTGTTCTACCTGCATCTTTTCCTTCTTTAACTGTTTTATGGTTTTCTAAAATTCTTTAATCTTTTCCTTATCAGTTCTTATCTTGACCCTGAATCCTGAACAATATTCTGAGGGCACAGTTTCATTCAAATTTAAAGTAACACTGGGTTCTTTGGCTTTAACCTGATATTTTGAAATCAATTATGAGCTATGTTCTTCTTCAGAACTTGATGAATCCATAGCTCTAGGTACATCTGGTAAGTAATCTGAATCTTCCATGTAATCCTGTGTTTCTTCATTGAATTTACTGATGCCTTTAGTCATCTCTTTAGCCTTAGCTAATCTAGTTGAATCTCTCATTACAGGGCCTGCAGGTGGTGTAATTTTTCCTTTTCCTTTGCTGACAGATTTCTTGGGAAAAGGAGTCTTTTTTGCTTTTTTCTTGGTGCGTGTTTCAACCTCCTCGGAATCATCATCTATGATTATGGTGTTTTATTCTTTAATGGCAGGATTGAACATTGCTTTTGAGTTCAACCTATACTTATTAGTATCCCTGGTTGAATTTCTCTGAGGTTTTTGTGATACACACGCACCCTTTTTCCTTTTTCCTTTGACTACAACATTCTTTTTGTTGGTGGATGACATTTCAGTCTTGACTGCAGTTTGAGCAATGAGATCATTTTCTGACTTTGTCTCTTCTTTGACATCTTCCTTAGGAAGCACCTCATGTTAGGGCTCCCATATAGGTCTTTTACTCCTGCTCTTTTTAGTTACCTTAATATCAGAAGATTCGTCTTTTACAGGGTTTTCATCATCAACATCTCGACTCTGTTTAACATTTTTCCTCCCTCTGCCCTTTTTTGACTTATTTGATTGAACAACGGGTTTTAAGGATTTTGTGAGCTAATTCCAGGGTTTTTGTAGTTCATTTAGGGAAAACATGACTAGGATTTTAATCAGGACTTGATGGAACAAACTGCCCTTGGCATTAGTGGAAATAGATTGTACCTTCTTGGACATTTTTGTCAAACTTTTAAGCAGGAAATAAGGAAGGTTTAAAGGGTAGTCACTGTTTAGATGCATCAATATTATGATATGATAGATGTAGATCAAAGAAAACCTCCCTTCACAGGTGATGTATCTGTGATTCACCACCAGGGCAGTGTGCCATTTGGGTCGGACCCAGCTGTAAGGAATTCCCCTTCTTCAATCCGGATTCTGCTTCTCTGGAAGGAGGAATTGATTCACAAACTCAGTTACCACGTGTTCCTTCTTCCACCATATTTCCCCTCCAACCATGAGCTTGCAATCCTTGGCTATAGTATGCTCTGTCACCAGCATCGACATTTTGCCAATTTCGACTTCATGACCATCGAAATTCAAAGCAAATTCCATGGAAACCCATTTGTCATATCCTTGAAATGTAGTGAGGAACTCAAACCACCCAGCGTCTCTAAATCTTTGAGTCATTTGAGGGTAGGCTTCAAGGAGTTCAACACCTTCTGGTTCAATTTTGGCCACTTGTCCGCTATGCTTTGGCACCATTTCAACTCAAATCTGCAACTAACGCCCTCGGGTTCCGAATTTCCTTCCTACAATTGCTGATATGACTAATGCTTTGAATGGATGCCTATATTAATTCCTGTAGGGTTGAACTTAAAACAAATCGAACTGATCACATAATAATCATTAAATAATGGGGTATTTTGAAATGAACCTTGTGCGTGTGTATAGCGATTATGTTATGAACATGTTGGATTTAGAGATGATTACCAAATTCTCATGGGAACACACAAACTCTTAGCTCATGATCTCATTATCATAACTAAATCAGGATAGCATGCGCACGTTATGGCATGATTATTTAGCGCTACGAGAATAGGCTTATTCCCGTAGCATGTTTTGACAACATAAAATTTGAAATTCCAACGGCATAAAGGAGACACTTCTAGTTTAAAAAATGTTTTTCATAATCAAAACTCAAATAAATCATCAAAAATTTTAATGCAAACCATGAAATATCAAAAATCTAAAAAATAAAAACAGTTGAAAATGGAAAATGAGGGATGGGTAAGGAGGGTTTTAGGACAAGGGTTTCTTACTTAAACAAAGACAAAAGTAGAGACTGACATTGGCTCCTTCTGGGGATGGAGTTTTGATACTAAACTCCAAGAACTGTAGACCATTTCCTTTCCTTTATCTCTGATTCATTTATTTCCCTGTGACTGTCTGTCTTTTATTCTCTGCATAACTGTAAAAACAAGTCCATTGGGTATATGGAGTCTTTATTGAAAGAAAACCTACTGTACTAACTCTAACCTGTCGTACCTTTAGATGAAATAATTCTTCAAGAACCTCCCATTCACTGGGCCCCAAAAAATTTTAGTGTTATCTAAATTATGAAGGAAGAAAGTGTTATTGTTCATTACCTTGGTTATCCTGAAAGGACCATACCACAGATTATAAAACTTTCCATGTTTTGCTTTATCTTCTCTCCCGGCATCCCATCTCAATACCAAATTTCCTCAATTAAAAACATCTTTCTTGGTTCCTTTATCAAATGCGGCCTTGATTTTGTTCTGATGAGAAGTATCTTTCTGGTTAACCTGTTCTCTGGCCTGCTGAACTTTAATGAGCTGAAAAATCCTTCTTTGTACATCATTAGGTTCTTCCTGTTCTTCTTGCAAAAATTTCAAAACTGGCAGGCCCAATTGAGTTGGAAGGATAGATTTTGTGCCATATACCATCTGGAAAGGAGATGTCCCAATAGATTTCTTGTTGCTGATGCGATCAGCCCATAAAGAAAATTTCAACTTAGAATCCCATGCCTTTTTATTTTTTGCCAACAACTTTTTGATAATCCTTACCAGTGTCTTATTGGAAGATTCATCCAACCCGTTTCCCTGGGGGTAGTAGGGAGTAGAATGAACCAATTTGATATTGTATTTATTGCAGAATTCAAGCATGGAATTCGACTTCAAAGCCTGCACATTATCAGTGACCAACTTTTTAGGACAGCCAAACCTGGAAAAAATATATCCCTCTAGAAATTCCATGATTACCTTGTCTGTAGTATTTCGAGTCGGAATTGCTTCTATCCACTTTGTAAAGTAATCAGTGGCTGTAAGAATCCATCTATGTTTCCCTGATGAAGTGGGATTAATTTCTCTAATGAAATCTAATCCCCACTATTGGAACGGTCTGTGTGCAATGATTGGTTTCAAAGGCATGGATACAAGTTTTTGTTTTCCGGCAAATTTCTGACAGGGTTCACATGCCCTGACCTAAGCAAAAATATCTGAGAATAGAACTAGCCAGTAATAGCCTGCTCTCAAGATTTTGAAGGAAGTTGCCTTCCAATGATGATGCCCTGTACAAACACCATGATGCAAATCTTCAAAGATTTGTTTAGCCTCTTTTTCATCCACACATCTTAATAGAAAACTATTGGGATCTTTCCAAAATAGGGTCTGATCAATAATGCAATATTTTACAGCTCTCAACTTTAATGATCTGTATTTTGATTTATCTAATTCTGGGGGAGAATGAAAATTCAGCAAGAAAAACACAATGTCCTTATACCATTCTGAAGAAGCATATTTGTTGTTTATTTGTAAATCATTTTCTTCAATCTGAACAGAAGAGTCATGTGTCATATATGAAAGATGGTATAATCCAATTTCTCTATAACTGGATTCCATCATCAATTTGGTGAGACCTTATCCCTTTATCAGCAGGGTAGGCTTTATGGTGATATCATATTCCAAGATTTTTGTTATCCACTTCCCCCTCTTACCTTCACAATCAGGCTAAACCAATATTTCTTTGACTGCACTACTTGGGACATAAGCAATAATTTTTTATTGAATAATATATACTCTGAAAGATTTTAAAGCCTTCACTAAGGCATAAGCCTATTTTTCTATTAGATCATACTTCAGTTCAGAATCCCTGAGATTTTTTCTAAAAAATGAGATAGGTTTCTCGTGACCTTGTTCATTTCTTTGCAGAAGAATAATGGCTATGGTATTTTCTGATGCAAATGAAAAAATTATGAACTCCTTTGAAAAATCTGGGCTAATTAGAATAGGTGCCTGAACAATAGCCTCCTTGATCTTTTTGAAGGATTCTCTTTCCTCTGGTATCCACTTAATTTCTACATCCTTTTTTAGCATATCAGTGATGTATTTGACAATATCTGCAAAGTTAGGTATAAACCTCCTCAAAAAAATAATCTTACCAATGAAGGACTGAATGGACTTTTTATTTCTCGGAATGTCGATTAGCTGAATAGCCTTTACTCTTTCTAGATCTATTTTAATTCCTTCAGGCGAAACAATATGTCCAAGAAGCTTACCTTCCTCCATGGAAAAATGTGATTTTTTGGGATTAAGTGATATGTCGTACTTCCTGCATTTCTCAAAGGTATGCTTCAAATGCTATAAATGATCTTCATCTGATGCTGAAAATATAGTGATGTCATCAAGGTAAATTACCACAAACCTGTCTTTCTCGCCAATGAAAGTTATATCCATAGATCTTTGAAATGTAGCCCCAACGTTCATTAACCCAAAAGGCATCTTTTCGTACATAAAAGTGCCCCATGGAGTGGTAAAAGTTGTGTTCTTTTTGTCTTCTTCCATTACTGATATTTGATTGTACCCTGAATATCCATCTGGCATAGAAATTCTTTTTGCGCCAACAACCTTTTGTAATTTATAATCCATCTTTGGTAATGGATAATTATCTTTTAGAGAACATCTGTTTAGATTCCAGAAGTCTACACAGAGCCTTATCTCTCCGTTCTTTTTCTTGACAGGCACAAGGTTTGCTACCCATTCTGAGTATCATAGTGGCACTATGATTTTTTCTTCTAGCAGCCTCTTCAATTCCTTTTCTATTATTGGTAACAATAAAGGATTGAATTGCTTGACTTTCTTCTTTACATGGTTTGATCCAAGTTTTAGAGGGGTTTTATGATGAATAATTTATGTATCAAACACTTTCAAATCTTCATAAGACCAGGCGAATATATCTGAATATTGTTTCATTAATTCAATATATGCTTCCTTCTTCTTTTTTGATAGTTTCCTGGATACTTTTACCAACCTGGGATTTACATCTGAACTAATGTCACAGTTTTCTACATTTGTTTCTTCTTTTTGGATAACAGCCTTCTTGGAGACATCATTGTGATCGAACAGTCTTTCTAATGGAACCAAACCCTTAGGAAAATGGTTTTTCTTCAATTCAATGATCTTGTGACCAGCAATAGTATCTTGAATAATTTTTGCAGTGTGTATTTATGCTTCTACTTCTTCATCATCTTGATCAATTAAACTATTAGAAAACTCCTCAATGGTTTTCATAAATATTTGAATTTCCTCATCATCTTTAAAAACCTGCCAATGTTTTATATTATCCGGGATTGAAGGTCTATGTATGACTTCAATTTGAAACTTCAGATTAGGAAACATCGGAGTTTTAAAATTTCTTGCTGCAAATGCCAAAGAATCATCCTACTGATTTAAATCCTTGTGAACAAAAGTAATATTGAATGCCAAGAAGTTATCTATATAATCCCACACCTCATTTATGTATTGTTTCAGTCTTTGTTGCTTGGTTTGATATATGTTTCTAACCTAGTGAACAATAAGTTCAGAATCTCCAAAAATAGACAACTCATGTATTCCCATGTCTCTTGCATCTTTCAATCCTAACAACAAAGCTTCATACTCACTGATATTATTATTGGTGTCAAATTCAAGTTTATATGACATTGGAATAACCTCCTTGGTAGGGGAAATGAAGACAATACCAGCTCCGGGACATTCTTTAGCCCCATCAAAATACATTTTCCAAACCAAATGATCTTCACTATCTCTTACTATAGTTATTGACTTTCTGACTGATACCTCTGCCATTTCCTCATCCATATGAAAAATAGAAGAGCCCAGATCATCTTCTACAACATATATAGGGTGATTAGTGGGATTATCATGATCACTTACCAAATAAGCCAGTATGACTTCTCTGTATAACCTCCGTTGTTCACCACCAAAAATAGGTATGGTTTCCTATCTTAGCTCCATCTACAGAGTGCCACCTACCTTTTTAGCCCAAGATCTTGAAAGAAGCATCCCAAATTTTGGTGGTATGTTAGCCACGATAACATCTAACACCACACTCTTCATAGGTAATTGGGAAAGAGTTATGACCACATCTTTCATAAGTCCAAGACATTTGACTTTCTTGGAATCAAAAGAATATAGATCATGATATGGTCTAGTAATGTCTAACCCTAATTCTTCCATCACCACCTTAGGCATGACATTATGCGAAGCACCAAAATCCATTAAGCAATTCTGCAGTATCTTGTCATGAATATTTAGTGAAATGTAGAAAGGTGGAGAGGCATCAATTTTCTCTTCAATGTGAGGGCCAATAGTAATAGCAAGATTTTCATCTTCAAGGTTGAATGTATCTGAGAAAGTGACATTAGTTGGAGCTTCTAGAGCCTTAAGGATAGTTTTTCTGAATGGTTTTGTTTTCAAAAGTTCTAATAATGGTACTGGAATTTTAATTTTGTTGATTTCATGTTCAAGATTGAAAGCAGAGACATTTTTATCTGGTTCCCTTATATCAACAGTGCTATCTTTGACAGGTTGCTTTAATGAATGATCTGTTTGAATATTAGGAACACCTTTGATTGCCACTTTCTTTCCTGAAGTACTGGCTTTCTTTGTAGAAATAGGTATGTCTACTTTAGGTGCCTGAGAACCAGATCTGAGATTGTATCTTTTCCCTGTGGGTTCATGCTGAACAATCTCCTCTTCATCCCCTTCCTCAAAATGATTTGCAATCAAAGTATCTTCATATTATTGTTGTGTTACATGTAAAGGGATTGATTCAGAATTAGTCAAGTGAACTACAGAGTATTCTTCTATACCATCATTATCTTCCTTCTCATCTACTGCATTATTTTGAAAAGGAGGTAATACCTTTTGATCATCTTGATTTTTTCTTTCTCTTGGTAAAATCTGGGCTACATTGTTTGGTCTCCTGAATTGATTGGGATTTCTATATCCACCCTCTTGTGCAGGTCTATTGGTGTGTTTTTGTTCCATATTCAACCTTGCCATCTCAGAAGTCAAAGTTTTCAGTATCTTTGTCATTTCATCCATTTTAATATCAAATGTTGAATTAGAAGATGAAGGCAACTCTTCTTTTTGTTTTTTTCTATCTCTGTCACTTTTGGATTTCAATTTGTCTGCTGCTAATATGTTTGATTCCACCTCAATAGCTGCATCTTGCATTAGGCTAAGGGTAGTGGCTCTCCTTTCCCTGAGAAATAAGGAAAATTTGGCATCGAATGCATTGGAAAATGTGATTTTGGATGATGCCTCTGAAGGTTTTATCTCTTCTGTAATTTTATCGTACATCAGGTTGAACCTTTTGGTAAAATCAGGAATTGATTCTCCTTGTTTCCTTCTTAAAGCACCAAATTCAGTAAGGTAATACTAAAAATATTTTTTATTTGCCCATCGATTTAGAAAAGCCTCATCTAAAGCTATAATATCAGCTATTGAGTTAGCAGGCAAAATTTTGAACCACTTTCTTGCTTCCCCATCTAAACTTTGTACGAATAATCTCATCCATACATCACCATGCTCTACATTAAAATTGTCTGCAAAACTATAAAATGAATTCAAATGTTCTTCAGTAGTAACTGATCCTTCTCCATTAAATCTGGGAAAATATTTCATATAATCGTTTGGTGGAAAAGCATACATGACTTGAGGAAGTACCAGAGGGGCATACCTAGCTACAACTATTTGGTCCATTCTGTTTGTGGCCATATTAGTTGTGTTTGGATTTTGGAGAATAAGAAATATTGATGATGCTATGGGTGAAACAATCCCTTGTGTTTTACAATTTATATGTATTGTCCCTAAACCTTGCCTTTCAATAGATGTAGACTTATCTTATAGACTTTGATCAACTAATGGACTGAGAGACAGAGGATTATCAAAATAATAATAATAATGTGTTCTGAAATCTTCAAGTGAGAAAGATTCACCAGATGATGCAGAAGTCTTTCTTTCACTCTTAATACTTGTGCTGGGAACTCTCAAATCTCCAGTTTCAGACAACAAGTATGGGAATTCCTGTTTAATAAGATCAATAAGCAACTTCCTTTGTTCTGAACTTAATTCTGAAACATTTGTTGGGAATGAAACTGTATCAGACTTAATAATAGACTTATTTTCACTTTCAAGTTTACAATCTTCATTTTCCTGGGTTTTAATGATTTCAAAAGATTCTTCCTAAGAAATTTCTAAACATAATTTCTCTTTTGAATGTGAAGACTAACCAGGCAGAACTTTAGGCTTTCTTAGTATTTTTTTAGGGTCTGGCACTGCTGCTATAGGCTTAGGATCTAGATTTTTCTTTGTTACTAGTCTCTTATTTGATGGTGGAGGATTTTTTGGAATTTTAGGTCCTTTCCCTTCTTTCTTAGGAGACAAAATTACTACAGAGGAGTCGCCAGGTGAATAATCACAGTCTTTAGAAAATGTCCAAAATCTTATTCACCATCAAGATCTGAATCTAAACTTGCCATTTCCCCAGGGAAGTTATCTTTGTTTCTTCTCTCCTCGGCAACGGTGCCAAAAATGTTAGTCCCTAAAGTTGCACTTGACTGGTAAGGGCAAGCTACGACATCATTGATTTTATTGCAAAGTATTTTTTAGGGTTTTATGATTTGGTTTTGGTATAATGGTTGAAAAGTGGGTCAAGCTTATAGCATGGCATGAAAATCAAGATTAAAACATTGCATATCCCATTGGCTAAATAATAGGTAGATACATAGATGGAGTAAACCAATTCAAGAAAAAGAAAGTGAAATCTTCAATTTGTCAATTTCACAAAGTTTGGTTTCAATATATTATAAAGAAACAGGGGTATCATCTTGAAATCATTACTTGAAAATTATCTCTACAGGAAAATCTTCACTATATAAATTAACATTAAAGAACCAAAAGCATTGCAATTTGAATAATAAATTCAAGCATGAAAATGAAATAAAAGAATAGAAAAGAGAAGGTCTAACCATCCATATGCCTTTGCTATTAAGTGTCAATTGAACATACATGCCTTTACAATAATCTCCACAAAAAGTCTCTATAGATCTCCAAATTTTCGACCTCCATAAGGTATGTCTTCTGTCTATTTAAAAACAACTATGAAACTACCAGATCCTATTATCTAGGACAGCTTTAAATGACTATAATCAAAGAGTATCCAGATCCTAAATTATGTCACTCAAAAATGAGCTACTATTTCCAAAATAGTCCACAGCTCAATAGCTTAATATAACAAACATTGCCAGCAATACTCTACAAAATAGAGATTTTGTTTGACTCTGTAAAGTAGATCGATATCTTAGCATCTCCTTGATCAAAATGAGTATTATTTTCCATATCTCCTAGAGCACCTTTAAAAACAATTGTAACCAATCTTCATGTGACCTTTAACATAAAATCATAGCAGAGGCTTTGGCATTTTTCTGCTTGAGCTTTGTGGTCAACACAACATTGTGTCAGTAAAGTCTAAAATTGATTTCCCTAAGTTCCTTAAGAAACGCCCTTTTCTCCTTCTTCTTCTTTTTAAGACTTTGAATTATTTCCTGTTGGTGAGCATTCCACTATTCTACCTGCATCTTTTCCTTCTTTAACTGTTTTATGGTTTTCTGAAATTCTTTAATCTTTTCCTTATCAGTTCTTATCTTGACAATGAATCCTGAAAAATCTTCCGAGGGTGCAGTTTCATTCATATTTAAAGTAACATTGGGTTCTTTGGCTTTAACCTGATATTTTGAAATCAATTCTGAGTTATGTTCTTCTTTAGAACTTGATGAATCCATAGCTCCAGGTACATCTGGTAAATAATCTGAATCTTCCATGTAATCTTTTGTTTCTTCATGGAATTCACTGATGCCTTTAGCCATGTCTTTAGCCTTAGCTAATCTAGTTGAATCTCTCGTTATAGGGCCTGCAAGTGGTGTAATTTTTCCTTTTCCTTTACTGACAGATTTCTTGGGAAAAGGAGTCTTCTTTTCTTTTTTCCTGGTGCTTGTTTCAACCTCCTCAGAATCATCATCTATGATTATGGTGTTTTCTTATTTAATGGAAGGAATGAACATTTCTTTTGAGTTCAACCTATACTTATTAGTATCCCTGGTTGAATTTCTCTGAGCTTTTTGAGATACACACACACCTTTTTTCCTTTTTCCTTTGACTGCAACGTTCTTTTTGCTGGTGGATGGCATTTCAGTCTTGACTGCAGTTTGAGAAATGAGATAATTTTTTGTCTCTGTCTCTTCTTTTACATCTTCCTCAGGAAGCACCTCATGTTCAGGCTCCCATCTAGGTCTTTTAATCCTGCTCTTTTTAGTTACCTTGATATCAGAAGATTCGTCTTTTGCAAGGTTTTCATCAGCAACATATCGACTTTGTTTAACAGTTTTCCTCCCTCTTCCCTTTTTTGACTTATTTGATTGAATAAAAGGTTTTAAGGATTCCATGGATTTTGTAGTTCATTTATGGCAGACATGACTAGGGTTTTAATCAGGAGTTGATGGAACAAACTGGCCTTGGCATTAGTGGAAATAGATTGTACCTTCTTGAACATTTTTGTCAAACTTTTAAGCAGGAAATAAGGAAGGTTTAAAGGGTAGTCATCGTTTAGATGCATCAATATTATGATATGATAGATGTAGATCAAAGAAAACCTCCCTTCGTAGGTGATGTATCTGTGAATCACCACTAAGGCAGTGTGCCATTCGGGTCAGACCCAGCTGCGAGGAATTCCCCTTCTCCAATCTGGATTCTTCTTCTCTGGACGGAGGAATTTATTCACAAACTCAGTGACCACATGTTCATTCTTCCACCATATTTCCCCTCCAACCACGAGCCTGCTAGCCTTGGCTATATAGTCTGCTCTGTCACCAGCATCAACATTTTTTTGATTTTAACTTCATGACCATCGAAATTCAAAGAAAATTCCATGGAAACACGTTCATCATATCCTTGAAATGTAGTGAGGAACTCAAACCACCCAGCATCTCTGAATCTTTGAGCCATTTGAGGGCAGGATTCAAGGAGTTCGACACCTTATGGTTCGATTCTGGCCACTTTTCCGCTACACTTTGGCGCCATTTCAACTCAAATATGCAACTAACGCCCTCGGGTTCCGAATTTCCTTCCTGCAATTGCTGATATGCCTGATTCTTTGAATGGATGCCTGTATTTCTTCCTGCAGGGTTGAACTTAAAACAACTCGAACTGATCACATAATAATCATTAAATAACAGGGGATTTTTAAATGAACCCTGTGCGTGTGTATAGTGATTATGTTCTGAACATGTTGTATTTAGAGATGATTACCAAATTATCGTGCTAACACATGAACTCTTAGCTCATGTTCTCGTTATCATAACTAAATCGGGATAGTACGCGCACGTTATGGCATGATTATTTGGCGCTACGGGAATAGTCTTATTCCCATAGCGTGTTTTGACAACTTAAAATTTGAAATTCCAATGGCATAAAGGAGACACTTCTAGTTTAAACAATGTTTTTCATAATAAAAACTCAAATAAATCATCAAAAATTTTAATGCAAACCATGAAATATCAAAAATCTAAAAAATGAAAACAACTGAAAATGGAAAATGAGGGATGGGTAAGGAGGGTTTTAGGACAAGGGTTTCTTACTTAAACCAAGACAAAAGTAGAGACTAACACCGATCAAGTAACAAAAAGGGTGCCTCGAAAGGTTCTTCGTCATATTCCCATAATTCCACATTTGCAGCGATTGTTCAGGTGTGAAAGCATAGCACAATTTATGGATTACCATGCACGTAACAGAAGTGAAGATGGTGTTCTTTGAATGCCTGCCTATGGTTCTACATTTAGGGAAATTGAGGAAAAATGGGCAGATTTCAAAGATGAACCTCATAATGTTAGGCTTTCATTGGCAGCTGACGGTGTTAATCCATTCGGAGATCTTAGGTCTATTTACACAGTGTGGCCTATTTTTGTTATCAACAATAACATTCC